>PVKA01007672.1:0-46061 GCA_004027165.1 Ctenomys sociabilis
AAAAAAAAAAAAAAAAAAAAAAAATGTCTCCTCACTTGAGCTGGCTCTGTGGGAAAGAGGATTGCTCCTCCGAGATTTGGTAGAAGATGGCAATGAGAAGCATAAGGTTCCTAGTGGTTGTGATAAGGGTCTGGTGCCTCATTATGGTTTTAATTTTCTATGGGAGCCAAATGATTGTAAAGATTGTATTCCTAAGCCGGGCGTGGTAGCGCATGCCTGTAATCCCAGCACTCAGGAGGCTGAGGCAGGAGGATTGTTGTGAGTTTGAGACTAGCCTGAGCTACAAAGTGAGCTTAAGGCCAGCCTGAACTGTATAGTGAGACCCTGTTTCAAAAAAAAAAGACAAAAAAAAAAAAAAAAAAAAAGATTGTATTCCTCTAACTCTGCAGAATCCACCTCTAAGCCCTTGTTTTTGTAATTCTACAGAAAAATGAAGCAGAGAGGCCTAGGTTCAAATCCTGACTGCCTCTCTCTTGCTACAAAAACAGAAACAAAGGGCCAGTAGTGGACTAAGTGCCTGCTTGGGCAAGCACAGGGACCATGCTTCGATTCTTTTTTTTTTTTTTTTTTAATAAGCAGAACAAATTTATTGAGAGAAAGAAAGCTCCTTTCCAAGAGATGGACAGAAGGGGGGTCTGAGCAGGTAGTTCCTCCAGGCTTCGATTCTCAGCACCACATGTCACCCCATCCCTGCTTCCAGGCACACTAAGCTGCCACCCCAACTGGGCATTGTGGCACATGCCTGTAATCCCAGTGCTGAGGAGGCTGAAAACAAGAAGATCACTACGAGTCCAAGCTGTGCAGTGAGACCCTGTACCAAATACATTAAAAATGCAAAAAAAAAAAAAAAAAAAAAAAGACAGGAACAAGTTTTGCTTAACTTTCTCTGAATCTGTGTCCCACCTTCCAAAAGGCATTGCCATTACATTATAAGATGTTTAAGAATAACAGCAATCTCTACCAAGTAACACAGCATGAGAGTGGGGAAAGGCTTTGTCAGCCTCCTGCCCCCCTCTTCTCATCTGATGGACTGAAGTTAAGTCTCCAATCAACTAGCACGTAATAGTCTGTAGAGACACAGCACAGCTCTGTGCAGAGTGGTTTGTCCCCAGGATGCCACTTAAGCTCCTGCCATTCTTCAGGACAGCACAGCTAACCCAAGGGAGGGGACAGACAAAAGGTGCCCAGAATCTCAGAACTTTGGTCCACTAGGAATCTCTAAGCCCAACACATTGTTTAGATTTTCTGTTTTTGTTTTTTGGGGGGAGGGGGTTGGTAGCAAAATTTTATTAAAGGTGGGAAAAGACACAGGCTCTGCAGAATGAGCTTGGGCTGTGTGAAAGAAGACAAAGAAGCTTGCTTACAGCGTAAGAGTGAGAGACTGTGCAAGAGAGCACAGTCCCGATCATGCCCTAACCTGGTCCCTTCCCTGGTGCTGGAAGTGGTTCCCTCAACCTAGACAAGATGTGCCAAGCCTCAGGCACAGATGTTGCGCTAAGCAATGAACTTGCTTAGCTACTGAGCCGCAGTCTGCCTTCCGATTAGTTCCTTCCCTTTTTGCAACTCATGCAAGATTGCAGCCACAGCAGAAGGCAAAGCTGGCTAAGTGAACCAGACCGGGTGCACCCTGACACGCAGGGCCTCGGGACCCCATATCCTCTGTGACTCAGGCCCCCTTGGTCTCTCTGTCCAGGACTGAGCACAGTACTGGGCACACAGCAGGCGTGAGAAAGAGCCTGCACCACCCTGCAGGTTACTCACGGCACAGAAGGCTGCCTTCTCCCCGGAGCTCTCTGGAGCTTGGGGAACCGTGACATGCCTGCAGTCCTCGAGTTCTGGCCAGCTCTTCTCTTTGTCTTCAGATGCCTGGCTCAAGGGACTATCAAATGTGTGACACCCAAAGTTAAGGAGGGAAAAGTTTATTTAGCTGGCAGTTTGTAAAGGTCTTAGGCCACCATTAGCTGGCTCCAAGGCAGGGTGGGATGGCAGACAGACATCACGGGAGAATCACGGATGATAGCAGAGCAAGCGAGGGACAAGACAAGCCTCTTTGTGTCTGTATTTTTACCAGGTCACTGGGATGAAGGTGGACTGATTTAATAGTCACCATTCTTAGTCCTAACTGCACCATGAATCAATTACACACTGGAGATCCAACCACCTCTGAAAAAGCCCCACCTAGGAGTGTATGAAGCCTTGGGGGGACATCTGGACACAGGCCATCGCAGGGACCATTTTGAGGGTGGTCAGAGAGTGTTCCCTGCAGCCAGGTCCTCTGGGGGGCAGACCTGAGAAGCTTGGCGCTGGATGACCCTGTCTGCACTGATTCTGTGCAGGAGGCTCCTTCCACTGAGTCAGCACATTCGATTTTAGTTTTTCCTCCGGGAGAGTCACCCTGCTGCTCCCATGCCCGAGGTGACTGTGGTGAGGGTGGGAGAGCGTGAACATTCCAAGTGACACTTTCCACACAGTCTATGAAACAGATGCTAAAGTGCCTGGAAGCAGGCACAGGGGCCTGAGGGCTTGATCCCTGGGTCTGCTGCCCGGCCCTGCCCCAGGGCGCGCTGAGACCGTGATTGAGACTGGGTGTGACGGTGCGGTGCGGGCCTGTAATCCCAGCTCCTGGGATCTGCTGTAAACAGGCGGATCACTACAAGTCTGATGAGTAGCGAGACCTTGAACACCCTGTAGACCCTTCCCTAAAATATAAAAGAGAGAGAGAGAGAGAAACAGATGAGCAAGGGAGATGAAGAGCGTGTGCTGGCCAAGGGAACCCAAGCATCACACAAGAAGAAAAGGCAAAGGGCCTAAAAGTAGAAATTGGTGACCTGAGGTAGTAGGCTACTGTTGGGGGTCTACTCTTTGAGGACTCAGAAAGGTATTTCTGAAGAGAAGGGGTTGGACACGGAAACTTGGGCAAGTTCATTGCAGGCAGGGGTGTGGCAGGGCCCTTGAAGTTGGAGTTAGAAGGGTGAGTTTCGTTCTCATTGCAATGTAATGAGGACTGAAGAAGCTATCCAAGTGCGGGAGGAGATGGCTTGGCTCCAGGGGAAAAGAGGAGAGGGTGACTGCCGAAAGTCACATCACACAGGCCTACAGTCAGTTTCTGGGTGCAGGTCAGTCCCCAAATGAGAGAGCTTCAGCTCCCTGCTTTTGTATGCAAACGGTAAACTGCAGGAAACAGTGGTGTGCACGTTGGAGGCAGTGGTGTCAGCACCCCTCCTACTTGATTGCTTAAATATTCATTGAGATTATGGTTGGTTCCCCCCTTCACCAGCTCTCACCAACTTCAGACCAAAAATATACAGGATTAAAAAAATGAAAAGAAAGAAAGGAGAGTTGGGCGTTGTGGCACACACCTGTAATCCTGGTACCCTCATGGAGGCTGAGACAGGAAAATTGAAAGTGTGAGCCCAGCTGGGCAACTTGGCGACTTAGCAAGACCCTTTCTCAAAATAAAAGAGTTAAAAAGGGTAATGGATGTGGCTCAGTGTGAAGGCCCTAGATTGAGTCCACACAGATAAAGAGAAAGAAGAAGAGAAGAAAGGAGAGAAGGAGGGAAATGAAAGAAATGAAAAAAGTATATATTTTTTCCAGAAAATATTTCATCTGTCCTAAATATGTATTCTTTTTCCTTCTTATTATTCCCTAGGCAATACAATAGAACAGCTGTTCAACTAATATTTACATTGTATTAGGTATTGCAAGTAGCTAAAGATGAAGAAATGATTTAAAGTATACTGGAGAATGTACACTAATACACCAGTTTATATAAGGGACTTCAGCATCCCTAGATCTTGGCATTTGAGGGGCTCCTGGAACCCAGTCCATGAACTCCCACAGGAGAACTGTGCCTTCATTTCTTAGGGCTGCTGATCAGATGACTACAAGATGGGTCACTCAGAACAAGGCTTCATTCTCCTGCACCTCTGCATCCTGGGATCCACCACTGAGGTGCCGACAAGGCCCCAATCTCTGAGAGCAGTAGGCTTCCCACCGGACCTGTGGTCAGGGAAAGATTTAGGAGCACTCACAGTTCTCTCCCCCGAGTAGCTTGGTTGTCCTTCACCCCTGAAGGCTACCTCGTCACAGCTCCCTTGTTTTTTGAGGCAGGATCTTACTGTATCGTCCAGGCTGGCCTTGAGGCTGAGGGCCTCCCACCTCGACCTCCCAGGTGCTGGTGCTATGGAACTGTCCCATCATACCTGACTCTACAATAATGTATTTTTAACAGCTTCATGGAGATGTAATACACATGCTTCATATTGCACCCACATTGTGTCCGTTTGATGCTTTTTGGTGTTTTATGGCTTCTTTTTAATTGTGAAAAAGCCAGACATAGTGGCACACATGTAATCTCAGCACACCAGAAGGCTAAGGCAGGAAAACTGAAAGTTCAGGCCCAGCCCTAGCAACATGGCACCTTAGTGAGACCATCTCAAAATAAAAAATAGGTGTAAAAAGCCAAGAGATAGTTTAGCATAAAGCCCTGATTTAAATCTCCAGTACCAGTGCTAGGGAGATAGCTCAGCAGTCTAAGTACCTGCCTGCCAAGTACAAGGACCCGGGTTTGATCCCCAGTACCACATACCGTGCCAGCCACTGAAACTGGGCGTAATGGTGCATGTTTGTAATCCTAGCACTGGAGAGGCTGAGGCAGGAAGATCACTGTCAGTCTGAGCTTCATAGTGAGAGCCTGTACCAAATAAATAGTTTTAAAAAAAAAAAATCTCCAGTACAACAAAAGTAAATATCAAACTTAGGAATAAACATCATAGTCATGTGTACATGTTACAACTCTGTTTAACCATGCTTAAGTGGACGACTGAATTCACACCATTGTGTAGCCATTCTAGCTACTTCCAAAGCGTCTGTGTCTGGCTTTTGAAGGTAGCAGCACCCCGTCTTCCAGATTCCATCTGCTCACAGCACAGGACAGAATTCAATTTGAATACTTAGATGCTGTGCTTCGTCAGCCGTTGATATGCGGCAGGCCCTGGAGTTTGTTTCTGCCTTGTGACTCGTGCGGATCGTGTTGTGCATGGTGGCTTCCAAGCTTGGGTCTGAGCAGTTAGGTCTTGGGATGCCGACCAGGAGTCGGGTTGCCGAGGGACAGGGCAGCTCTTTGCCTGACTTCTTCAGGAACCACAGCACGTTTTCCGGCGTGCTGCACCTTGCCGTCATGGTAAGGACGGGGCCTCTGCAGGTCCAGCGCAGAAGGATAGGTGCCACCCAACCACGGCGTGTGACAAGGTCACAGCAGGCAGCTACTTGGGGAAGGGAGGCCCTATGCTGTCATCTTTGTAACACGTGCCCACCACACTGAGTATGCTAAAGTCGCTTATTTAGTCTTTTGGTGACTATTTCTTGCTTTTTCCCCCCATACAGAAGCTTGAACCCAAAGAGTACAGAATCACATCTTTTTACCATTTAATTTTGAGACAGTATCTTGCTCAGTTGCTCATGCTGCCCTTGAATGTATGATCCTCCTGCCTCAGCATCCTGAGTAGATGGGGCCACAGGTGTGCTCTACCATGCCTGGCTATACAGATCCCTCATCCCCAGGCACTGCCGGGTGCGGGAAGTGCAGACAGGAACACTGCTCTCGTCCTTTCAGCAGTCACAATGACTTGGAAAAGAGCCATTAGCTAAAATCGTGGGAGAAACATTAGCAAGGGGGCTGGACCTTCTTGTCCTTTTCCTTCCTCCTCTTATCTTTATAAAAATGGATAAATAACTTAGAGCTGCAAACTGCATTAAACCTAAATGCACAGCTCCATGAAGTTTGACCAACAAAAGCAGCCCCATAACCAGCCCCCAACTCACATTACAGAACCATTCCCCAGGCCCCCAAGAGCTATTGTCCTTCACATCTGGCCTCACAGAGGAGGCCTCCCTGTGTTTGAGGCAGGGAATGGCATCATACGGCAGGTGCTCTGGTCTGAGGCACCTCCCCGGACACTGTGAAAATCTGTGCTGGATTCTGTGAGTGAAGGCCCCAGAGATGCGTACGCGGTGCCAGGTGAGCCCACAGCAGGTATCTGACTGGTTCTGGAGAGAATGACACAAACACCAGCACCAGAAGAGCTCACCATCGCGGAGGTCTCACTGCTCACCAGGCCCACCTGTCACATGGGGGCACATGTGCTGGGCAGAGGTCACAGGCTCTGGCTCAGTCCCTGGAGGGCAGAGCCCACTTCTACTCTTAGAAAGGTAGGAGAGAACTCAGTTGAAAAATGTAGAATCCACTATGACTCTGGACTTTGTCACCTGGGCCTCAGTTTCCCTTTTTGTAAAATTAAAATATTAGCTGGGTGTAGTGGCATATGCCGTAATGCCAGCACTCGGGAGGTATAGACAGAAGGGTCACTGCAAGGGCAAGGACACTTGGGCTGTACAGTGAGTTCAAGGCCAGCCTGAAAAACATAGTGAGACCCTGTCTCAAGAAGAAATTAAACTATTAACAGCCACTGCATCCTGTAACATCTCTCACTTGTGCAAATATAGTAGTCCTGCCCCACTTAAACACAAGGGACACACTCCAACGCCCCTGGGTGGCAAGGGAGGTCTGAGACCACAAACAATCCCAAGCTCTCCTGCAGCACTGCCACAGAGCACCAGAGTGTGCTCTGCCCTGGTGCCGTCTTTGCATCCCCGCACCTGCAGTTGGGAGCCATTATTAAGTCAAGTAAGGATTTACACGGACACAAGCCCTGGCACAGTTGATAGGCTAGCTGAGACAGGCGGGTAACACGCATAGCTGGACAAAGTATTAGTCCTGACTGAGTGGGGCACTGGTATGGACTTGCACAGAACACTAGGCTCAAAACACTGTAATCCAGGGCTGGGGAGATAGTTCAGTGGTCTAAGCATCTGCCTGGCAAGTGCAAGGACCTGGGTTCAATCCCTAGTATCACTGAAACCGGGTGTGGTGGCACATGCCTGTAATCCCGGCACTGGGAAGGCTGAGACAGGAGGATCAGTATGAGTCTGGGCTGCATAGCAAGACCCTGTACTAAAATCTTTTTTAAAAGCCCTGTAGTATAGAACTGAAGAGTTGTTTGACTAGAAGGTTTTACGTAATATTTTCACACGGTCGTTGACCTAGGTATCAGACCAATGATAAAAAGAAAAGGGTTATTCAAGATGTCTCAGAGGCCACCCTGGTAGGTTTGGCCCCTGAGATAGGGACCACTAGAAGACTGCCTGGAGGGATGAGAGAAGGGATCTGACCTAAATTTTGTAAAGAACCACTCTCTCGTGTGTTGAAAACAGATTGCAAGTATTGGGACATGGGGAAAGCCTGGCATTTACAACTTAAGGGAATGGTGGCGGTAGAGATGGGGCAGATTATGGACCTCTTTGGAAGGAGGAACTTGGGGATTAGAGGTGTAATGGTTTACAGAGATCTAACAGGGCCCCAAAAGCCTCACTTACTGATATTTCTGTATCAGTCAGGGTTTTACTAGAGAAACAGACATAACATAAGATATACAAATACATAGAAATTACAAGATTGGCTTATCACAATCAACCACAGAAACATACAGAGGGCATCTGCACACTACAGGCTAAAGGGTTTGGTCCAAGGCCTGGAGCTCACTAGTGTTCCGTGCAAGTCCATACCAGGAGGCCAATGGATGAGCAAAAGAAGGCTGATGAGTCTACACTGCAAGGCTGAAGGACCTAAGGCAGAGGCCAAACAGTCTGCACTAAAAGTCAGGAGGACGATCAAGCTGAAGGTGAAGACTGGAGCTCCTCTGAAGAACAGAAGCCAGTGTGCCCTGCCTCGGTCCCTGTTGTGTCAGGCAGGCAGTGAGCTGCCCTAAGGCGGGTCCTGTACACCCTTGGGTGCAGAATTGCTGAGCCTACTTAGGGGAGGTTTTAAACTACTCAAGCTGACACGGTCATTCAACCACCACGGTCTTCCCCTTGGCTCCTTTCACTCTCTGCCTCCCAGCCACCATGACACAAATAGTTGTCCTCCCTGGCGGGACCTTCTTGCCTGCCATTTCTGCACGTGAGCCTGTCAGTCACAGGTGAAAACTGGGAGTCAAGACAAAGCTCCCCTCCTTTAGTTTGTGGGTGTTGGTTGTTGTATCCTGGTGACAAGCAAGTGACTAAGGCATGACATGAGGCACAGAGGGCATCCACAACAGGGTGTGTGGCTCAGGGAGCCTCGTGCAAGCCCACTGTCTAGGTGGAATTGGAAAGTAAAGCCCGCTGCTCCTTGTAAAGTTTTTACAGACTGAAGGAAAAAATGATGGTAGCTTCCTGGATGCCATGTGATATAAAAGCCTCCACTTGAATGTATTGTTATTAAAAAGGAAGAAAATTTTTTTTTCTTCCTTTCTGCTTTGGAGTACTGGGGCTAAACCCAGGACTTCACACATGCTAGGCAGGTGCTCTGCCACTAAGCTACATCTCCAGCCTTGAAAAGCAATACAAATTCAATGATAAGTCTTATAAATAGTGGTAAATATGGAAAAAATAACACAGGCTTAGGAGAAAGATGTTGCTGCGTGTCAATAGGCTTTTCCTGTAAAGGACCAGATGCTAAATGTTTTCAGCCTTGTGGATCACATGATTTCTCTTCCAACTGTTTCATCTGCTAAGTAGCACAGAAATGACCACAGGAAGTGGCTGTAGCTGTGCTATAATAAAACTTTATTGACAAAATCAAGCCAATGGCCATGGTTTGTAACAGTAGATAGTCTAGAACTGAATCTCTGAACAGGCCGGCCCGCAAGAACATCTTCATTTCTGTTCTTTAGGAATCCTAGAGTTCCCCACTCCAAGCTAGAAACCTCCTCCATTGTGTTGGGATGAGCTGAGAAGCTGCACCTGGTGCTATAAATGCATTCGCTGGGCTGACCTACTTTCAACTTTAAAGTATTTCTACCTGAGGAATGGAAGCCAATTTGACCTGGTTTGGTGCCAGAAAATTAATGTCCTTTTCATAGTCCATTTTCCACACCTTCAGCAACCAAACTGAACACAGATCAATGTGTAAGTGCCTCTGGGACTCTATGTTAGTGCCATGTCAAGTTATTCAGTGGTGCCTTTCCTATAATTAAATGTCTAGACACATTCGGGGGCCATCCACTGATGTTTCCTGATGCCACGCTACAGTTTCTCCCTGTGTATTGTTTGAGAAAAACCTAGAGGAGCTCCCCCCACCACTACCCACAAACATCCAAATTAATCATATAAACATTAACAAAGGATCAGAGACCACAAAAAGGTAGACATAAGTAGCCTGCCACTTGCTGTAACCTTATGTCCAGGACTGGTAATAAAGAGAAAACATTTCTTTATAGCACACAGTTGCAGTCAGACTGTGCATAACATTCTATGGGTCTTCCTCCCACATACACTATATTGCTTCAGAAATAATTTTACATAGTTGTCAGTAAATGCAGGTATAATCAAATTTTTATTCTACAGCTTTTTTTTTTTTTTTTTTTTTTTTTTTGGTGGAGCTGGGGATTGAACTCAGGCTTTTGTGCTTGCCAGGGAAGCACTTATTCCACTGAGCCATCTCCCCCGCTCCCTTCTACAGCTTTCCTGAGCAATCCCTTGCCCTCAGTTGATTAGATTGGTTTTAGTTGTCCACTCTTCTAAATTACACTGCTCAGGACATCTCGAAGCAGAGAGCCATCTCTTCATTTAAGGTTTTTGCATTAGCCAGATTTCTAGAGGTGGGATGAGTAGACGTCAAAGTGTTTGATATAGTCTTGTGCTTCATGGCATATTGCTCTCCAAAAGGTCTAGGTTCAGGGTTCCTTGGGAGCATCCTGGGAAGCATTCTGACTCTCTGACCTGAGATCAGACGTGCAGATAATGTGACTCCTGGGCAGTTGGTTGGTGACTCTACACCTAATGCACACCCTCAGTTTTATAAAGCAGTTAAAAGGGAAGAAGCTGGGTGAGGTAGTAGCTGCCTATAATTCCAGAAATATGAGAGATGGAGGCAGGAGAGACAAGTTTGAGCCCAACCCATGCAACTGAGTGACTAGCAAGGCAAGTAAAGATAGACTGGAAGCTGAGGAGATACCTCAGTGGTCTAAGCACCTGCCTAGCAAGTACAGGGACCCAGGCTTAATCCTTGTGCTGATCCCAGAACTGGGCGTGATGGTGCACACCCATAGTCCCAGCTCTAGGGAGGCTGAGACAGAAAGATCACTATGGGTCTGAACCGTGTAGTGAGATCCTGTACCAAATAAATAAATTTTTAAAAAATACAGACTGGAAATATTGGTCAGTGAAAAGGCCCTGGCTTCATTCCCTAATACAAAGGAGAAAGGCAAAGGGAGAGAAGCAAATATAGCGGTACCTGCAGGAAGTGATGCTGTACAGGACGTAATCTGAGCCTTCATTCCCTGCACCTATAAAGTGAGAATTCTCTGAACAAATATTGAGTGTGTGTAACAAGTGTGCTGTCACCATGTAATACACTCCTGGGAGAGGATGGGCCAGCATGGAAGACACACATTAAAAAGATGTTCATGCAAATGATATGCAAATACAAACTATAGGAAATGAAAAGAGAGGGAACTATCTGAAATTATAGCAGGATGGTCATATTTCCATAAGAAAGTTTAAAAATGACTTCTCTGAAGAAATAACATAGAATGCTTGAGTCCTGGATGATGCATACAAGTTGGCCAAGAAGTGAGAGAAGCAGGCAAGACAACATGAATGGCCCATACAGAGGCCCTGGGGCTACAGAACTCTTCTGCTTTCAATGAATCAGAGACCAGAATGGGAAAAGGGCCATCACTCGAGTTAGGGGAGGGAGGCAGGCAAGGCTGGCTTAGGCAGGGTCTCAACTTGGAGCTGGGAAGTGATAGGCTAAGAATGTGAAGTCAGGAGGGTGACTCTGTGCCTGCAGAGGTCCTGGTGAGTAATGACTGGTGATACTGGTGGCTTGGAGAAGATGATGAAGGTAGGAAAGGCAAGCAGATGAATTAAAGACACTTTAGAGGCAGATCAGAGCCCTCTGTTTTCCTCCCTCCCCTAGTTTCGTCCCCAAGCCTGATGACTACAAACAGTCCTGATCACGTTCAATAAGTCAGAATTAAACTGCAGTTTCCTTGTATGCCAGTCTGAAGAAGCCCAGAGAGCAGCACATATTTCTAAGGTGGCAGTCATACAGTGAGATAAGAACGCTGTCTGGACAGAGCTCCTGTGCACCCCAGCCAGAGTCAGGGATGGTGGCCAGCTCAGGTTATGTGTTCCCCAAGCTTTAGATGGATCCAGGACCTTATAAGAACCAGTATCCACCACCATGCCATCCCCATGAGAATTCAGCCAGTACCTGCATACTATTATTAAGATGAGGGGCCAGACCTGGCCTGAGGAGGAGAGAGATGGGCCCCAAGGCCTTCCTGCCATGTGGTTCAGGAGAAATGAAGCCATCTTTGGGTTCCCATAAAGGCTTTTCTGAGGGGCTGGAAACCTGAATCCGATCTTCCCTCGCCCCACTAACACGCAAGGAAGCTCTTAGGAGGGAATTAGTACCATGTCTTAAGGTCTCTCCCTCATAAGAAGTTCAGAGCTAGTTGTGTACTTTTAAACTGATCCTTAAGTGATTTTTATGTATTGTCGGTTGGATTATTTAAAATGAAGTTCTACAAGGTCTGATTTCAGGAATGCAGTGTACATGGGCACCTGTGACTGGCATAGCCCCTTGTCAGCATTTGGACGACCAGATGTGAGGCCAGGTCTGTGGATAAACTTTGGTTTCAACCCCAGCTTCTCAGGTTAGCCTTGGGAAGATGGGCCTGGTCCTGTCCTACCCGAACTCCATCACTCTCCTCTGGAGCTTGTAAGAGCACCATCTTTAGAAGGTCATGAGACTACATGCAGGGTGCTCAGTGAGTGGTGGTTGATATCATTTTTTCAAAATTCAACTTGCTTGAAGTATACTGAGCTATATTCACCAATGAGACTATAAATATTGAGCATCTGAAATGTGACTTGCCTGAATTAGGAGGTCTGTAAGCATGAAATACACATCTGGTGTGAAAGATGCCAAAAAATTTGAAGAAAAGAATATGAAAACCTCATTTATTAAGACATCACACACACACACACACACACACACACACACACACACACACACACACACACCAATGCTGATGATTGAGCCCAGGGTCTCATGCATTATACGCAAGCACTCTGCCAATGAGGTCTAGCTTCCCTAGCATTTCTTTTTGCAATGCTGAGGATGGATCCCTGATCACTTTTTATTTCTTATTTCGAGACAACACCTCATGAAGCTTCTCAGGCTGAACTCAAACTTTCTGTTCTACTCTTCTCAAGTAGCAGGGAATTATGGACATGCACCACCATGCCCGTCTCATTAGATTTGATAAGATTGCAACGATAATACGTTGGACAGAGGTTAGATGAGATGTACAATTCACTTTAATTTCATCTGTTTCTTTTCTTTCTTAAAGGGAGCCATAGAAAAATTTAAATCTCGCACAGTGATTCACATTTCTATCTGTGATCAACAGCATTGGTCCAAACCCAGCTATTCTGCTTCTAGGAGTCTTCACGATAGCTAGAGGCGTCATATTGTAGGGATACATGCACACCCATGTCCACAGTTTATAACAGCTAAATCTTGGAAGCAGCCTGTCTGTCTCTCAGCAGATGAATGGACAGAGAAAATATAGTATTTACACACAATGGAGTACTGTTCTGCTATACAGAGAGATACACGTGAGTCCTTTGTAGGTAAAGAGAAGCCCCTTGAGGCCGTAATGGGGAGTGGAGTACGTCAGGAGCACAGGCTTAAATATCATGGGTTTTGTTTTTTTTTTTTTTTTGATATGAGAAACCCAACTAATAAATAAAGAAAAAAATGAACGATAACAGGAAGTAGGGAACAAAAAGAGAATCCAGAGAATGAAGAGGAAGAAAGGAGGGAAAATAGATGAGTGAAGGAATGAAGATGTGCTGTGTGCACATACCAATGCCACACAAGTAGTGTAAATGATATGAACCACAAGCATGTACTAATAAAAAATGCAAAAGAATGAGGAGGAGGTGAAAGAGGATTAAGCAATGAGAACAGCATGACCCTTGCACTCAGAGAGACTGAGGGTCTGCTCTGGGTAGTGTTGCTTCCTGGATGCTATTGAAGGACTCTCTTAGCCTTGTCATGCCTCTGCTGACATCTGTGAAATGGGAAAAGCAAACATTCCTGCCACAAAAGGATCATTTTGAGGCTTAGATAACATCAAATACATAAAGTGCTTAGCTCAATTCTAGACACAAAATAAATGCTCAATCCAATGGAGGTCTTAGCTTTTGTTACATATGTTAGGGTCATTTTATATTCAGAAATGAGCTAAATGGATTTTAGAAATAGATACCAATGACACTTGTTTTGCAGGATAGACTTTTGCACCCTGTTTTCACTGGATTTGAACTTCAGAACACCTTAGGAAAAATGGGCAGCTCCCTAGAGTGAGAAAACAGGCTCAGGAGCTCCACCAGGCCTGCCAGGAACTTGCAGCCTGTCCTCTGCCAGTCCTCAAAACTGTCCAAGGCTCCAAGGTGCATTTCCATGTTCAATTCTGGTTTCCACAGTGGTCCCAGAACAAGAAAAGAGACAGGCATTTAGGGCAACACAGCAACCTGCAGGCTCCATCTTTCCTGGTGGAGCTGCCAGAGTGCTGCTACCCCTTCACACACATATGCCAGGAAGACCTGAAGGGCAGGAACAGGATTTCTGAGCTTCTTCCCAGCCTGGTAGAGAGCCCATGTTGCCATCTGTGACCATGATGGTAGCTCACAAAGCCATGTCCCCTGTACACACTGGCACCTACTTACATCCCGAACCAGTATAACACCTGAGTATAAGGAGCAGCTAGGCTTATGGAAGACGTTTCTCCCCACAAGCTCATTTGAAATTTGTTTTAAATTAAAATAATACAGACCTTCCCACATCAGTACGTGTATAGCATCATCAAAATATATAATAAATGTTTAAAGTTTTTAAATGTATTATAATCCCAGCACTCAGGAGGCTGAGACTCAAGGATCACTATCAGTTTGAGGCCAGCCTGGACTACATAGTGAGTTCAAAACCAGTTGGAATTACACAGTGAGACCCTGTCTCAAATAATAAATTTTAAAAATGCATCACAAAAGACACATTGCCCTTAACCGCTTTCAAAATGTTCCCTGTCACTTCAAACACATTTGTCCCAGAGTTCTTGCCACATCTGAAACAGTCCTAGAAATCTTCTTTTCAAAGTGGCTTTGATGCTGGTTTTTTTTTGTTTTTGTTTTTGTTTTTTTTTCTTTTTGAGACAGGGTCTCACTATGCAGTTCAGGCTGGCCTTAAGCTCACTTTGTAGCTCAGGCTGGTCTCGAACTCACAACAATCCTCCTGTCTCAGCCTCCCGAGTTCTGGGATTACAGGCCTGCGCCATCATGCCCAGCTTGATACTGTTGTTGAGTGTCATCCAACAGAGAGCAAGCTTGTAAAAACACTCACTGGTTCTGGCACTGTGCAGCTTCCGGCTCTTCCCCAAAGTCAACATGACCACGAAAGGTTAATGGTTTGAGCTGACTGAAGACACTGAGCAGCTGCAGTGCGGCTGTCTTTTGCTGTAATAATTTTATTTTCATTTAAAAATTTGCTCTGTTTTTCCAGCCTGTCTCACAAAGTGCTCACTCTTCTTTCAATTGATGCACATTATCCTGTATTATGAGGGTGCCAATACTTGTTAAACCAGTCCCGAATTATGCTGGAGAAAAATGGTTTGTCCATTGGAATTTTGTAGATTTTGGTAAATTGCTCTCTGAGATACATGCGTCGATTAGCCTTCCCACCAGTGGTGTATGAAGAGGTAGTGCGAAGCCCCCCCACACTATCGACGTGACCAGGTATCTCGTGATAAGAGTCAGTGTGGAGAAAGCAGAGAGGGTGAGGAGGCAGCTGGGAAGGCGGTCAGGAGTCTAGGAGAGCTGTCCAAAGAACAGGTGAGGGGTACATGAGCTGGTGGAAGAGAAAGAGAAGAGACACAGAACCCAGATCTGGTGTGGAAGTCGATCTCAAGCCACGGTGGGGAGTGAAAGGGTGGAAAGGCAGAATCAAGGATTCTCTCAGTTTCTGGATGAACAAATGGGTACACACTGGTTGTGTTTCCTGAGAAGCTGAACCAAAGAGGGGAACTGATGTAGAAAAGGGAAGACAGTGACTTCAACTGAGAACACACTGAGCTTAATATGAAGGATATCCTAACAGAAGGGTCTACTGGACCACAGAGGAAAATGAGGGATAGAAAGTCATTTGTGGAAACCATGAGTAAGCATAAGCTCTTGCAGAAATGGTAGGTGAGTGGGCGAGTGGGTGGATGAGTGAACAGATGCATGCATGGATGCATGGAGCTGTGGGTGGGCAGATGGATGGATAGATGAATAGGTAGATGGATGTGTGGGTCTATGGATGAATGGATGGATGGACAGACGGATGGATGGATGAATGGATGGATGGGTGGGTAGGTGAGTGAATGGATAGATGAATGGATGGGTGGGTAGTTTGATGGATGGGCTGATGGGAAGATGGGTGGATCGGTGAACAGATGGAAAAATAAGTGGGAGATGGATGGTGAGTGGACGTAGAGAAAGACAGATGGTTGGACAAAGACTCTCTCAGATGGATTTTATTCTGTTTTTGTATTAAACCATATAAAATTTTCATTTTGTTATTTAAAAAGGATAAAATCCTTGACTTCGTGCAGGCTACAGTATTTTAGGGTAGGAGTGCTAATGTCCGAAACTTATTTTGAAATGTATCAGAAATAGAGAGGAATAGGGCCGGCCAAATAGTTCAGTGGATTAAAGCATCTGCAAGCAGATGCAGGGGCTAGAAGTTAGATCCCTGAGCCTGCCATGCTAGCCCCGCCCCCTGGGCACCCTGAGATGGCAACTGAAACTGGGCCCGACAGTGTGCGCCTGTAATCCCAGCTCTTGGGAGGGCTATAAACAGGTGGATCACTACAAGTCCAATCTAGTAGTGAGACCCTGAACACCCTGTAGACCCTTCCCCCCAAAAAAAATTCCATTTTGTTATTTTAAAAAAGATAAGATCCTTGATTTCATGCAGGCTACAGTATTTTAGGGGAAGAGTGCTAATGTCTGAAACTTATTTTGAAATGCATCAGGAATAGACAGGATTGATTAATGGGTGGAAAATGGGATGAATATGTGATAAAGTATAATAATGTTAGTGGTAAAGGCTACATGGAAGGTATATAAGTGTTCACAGTAAAATTCTTTCAACTTCGCTATACAGCAGAAATTTCCATAATTCGTGTGGGATATTTTCAGTGGTAATTGTTGGCAATTTAATATGGTTCCACCTAATATTTATCTCTGACTTGGTCAGGTGGTCTTTCCAGGTTCCTACTCTGCAACATCAACAGTCATAACTGCAGAGACTCCCTTTGGACTGTCCTCTCCTGATCTGGGGGCCAAGGGTCAATGTTTCCCCCTCCCCACGTGCAAGTTGAACTGCTTTAACGTACTGATTTCTGTGCTGAGTATGCCAGTATTGGGCTTGTAATAATTATAGATTTCCTCTGTGATTTGATCCCATTGGTTGCCCAGGCAACAGCGTAATAGCTCAACTGAAGCGCTGTCACGGTGGTGATTTAGAACCAACACATCTCTCCTGCAGACTCCAGGCTGGGTGCCTCCACCCCTTTTGTTCTCGTCATGGCAACTGAGGAGCAGCACATGACCGAGAGCTCTGTGTCACCCACTGCTCCCCTCCACCCTCCGTTCATTTCCACTTCCTCTTCTGGGCCCCTCCAGGACAGGCACTGACCCCAAGTTTAGGCTGTAAGTGGGGGAATAATTGATCCCCTGTGTCACTTCCTAACCCTGAGAGGTGTTAAGGGAACCTTAGAGCCAGAGTAGCCCCTTTGCCCTGGAGGTCTTGGAGGTGACGCAGCTGGCTTCAGAGCCCCTTCACTGCTGAGGCTGGGGCTGCCCAGCAGCTGCCACAGGTCCGGGGAAGCCATTTAGGCTTGCCTCCAGTTCCTCAGAGGTGCCTGAATCTTTTAAAGAAAGATTTAGGAGGAGAACCCTGCAAGGGGAGAGGGTGGGGACAAGCCATTTCCCAAGGTCTAAGCTCATGTGATTTATTGTGGCTTAAGCCCAATTGGACTTAAAATATCTTTAATTTTTTTTTAAACAGTGTTCTGTTTCCCCTCTTATAGCTCCTTTTGAGGTCTCTGTTGCTCTTTGTTTCCGTGTGCATCTCTCCAACTCTCTGTGGAAAGCCCTTGCTTTCTGCAACAGTCTTCAGTCTCTCACTCTCTTCCCTCCTCCTCCTCCGCGTCTCTCCATTCCTCTCCCTCACTTGCTGGCCACTAGCTAAGCCTTTTCCCAAACCTGCCTCACTTATCAGGGGCCCTTTCTTTCCTCCTGTGCCTGAGCCCATGTTCTGGGGGCTGCCTGGCAGTCAGGACCAGGGTCTCGGGGCAGGAGCTGGTGGCCAGCAGCACCTTTGAGGATGAGCCCAGCCAGCTGGACCCCTGGGGCTCTGCAGGATGTCATAGAGGACACATGCTAAGCAGGAGAGCTGGGCTGGCTGCAGGACCCTGGCTACAGGCACGTGAGTGTATGCCCGCACATGCATGCATGTGTGTACTGTGTGCATGTATGTGTGTGTCTATCTGCTGGCATAGGGAGGTGTGTCTCGTGTGATATTAGTGTGTGAAAGTGTGTGCATGTGTGTGCATGCATGCACATGCCTTGCACATTGTGCAAGCACACTTGTGCATGGATTTTTGCATAGAGGGCACACAAATATGCAAAACATATTTTTCAAAGATGCTTTGTAGAGAGAGCAGGCTAAGCTCCTTTAAAATGGGAACAAAGCAAAGATGGATATAAAAATGATAGATAAGGAATTTGCTCTCAGCAGAGGGCTTGGAGAAATGCTACCTACACCTTCCTGGCCCCCAGAAATGAAGTGAGGGTCACCTTGAAAAAGCATTTTTACCCGAGCTCCAAAATAAGTCCTCCCCTTCCCATTTCAGGGCCGGGACAGCACACACATCCCTTTCTCCTTGAAACAGCGCGGGGAGGAGGCAGCTGTCCACAGACATTTTAGAAGGAGTTTGCCGGAGAATCTCAATTGACAACCTGGAAGGCCACTGCCAAGAGCAGGTGGGAGGCAGCTTGGGAGAGCAGCCCCCCACGTCTTGTGGTCACTTACAAGTTCAGTTTGAATCTTTTCACAGAAGCAGCCCATGCCCCAAGAGGCAGGCAGAAGAAAATAATTTTAGAAAATGAAATTTCATTTGCAGGGCAAGATGTGGGAATCCTGGCAGCAAGCCCTGCTGGATCCTGCCCGTGGTATGCACGGGCTGGCAGCCCAGTCACCCCTGGAAGGGACTCCTTTGTGTTCAGCCCGTCACTGGACAATGGGGACACTTGGCAGCCGGGCTCTGCGGGTGAATGCTGCCTGGCGTGGGCACTGCCCTGGACACCCTGGGAGAGAGAAGTGGGCCCTGTGCGGGCACTGGACTCAGGCAGCGTCTCCAGAGGAGCAGACCCAGTGCGGCGGGAGCAACCACGCTCAGAGCCACCGTGGCCACCTGCCTTTCCCCCAGGATGCCGTCTCATTTCTCCTGGCCTCTGTCTGTCGTGCCACCTGTGCCCACCTGCCAGAGGCCCACCTTGGGGATGAGGTATAGGAATTAAACCCAGAACCCACACCCTAAACTACATCTCCAGCCCATTTATTTTTTTTAAAGACAGGATTTCACTAACCTGCTAAGTTGCCCATGCTGAACTCAAACACTTCATCTTCCTGCCTCAGTCTCCCAGAGTGCTGGGTCACAGGCATATGCCACCGCACTGGCTGAGATTTAATCAAACCTCATCTGTAAACATTTGCCCTCATTGCTTCCAGGAAAGCTTTAGCCCCCATCCATGTTCAACTAATGCCCCAAATGCCATGGACCTCCAGCACCATAAATCCTACAGGCCTCTTTCTGTATGTTTACCCATGAGTTTCCATTTATTTTCAACTTCAAGAGAAATATGGATGATGACAAAGTATGTGCAAAGCCACTGGCCTAGATTCTTAAAATGGTAGTGTCCTTAAGGACAGGTGGCTGAGAAATGGTTTAGGGTTAAGGAAGACTGCAAGGGCCAGAGACCCAAGTCCAGCATGTGGTTCTGGGGCAGAAGCCTGCGTGGGGAGAGAGGAGAAAAAATTAACCACAAAAGTCATTTTGGGAATAAGGGTAGAACTTTGAATCTAGCCAAATACTAGAGAAAAGTGTCTTCATTGGCTTGGCTTTTTTTTTTTTTTCCCTTGAGGCAGGTTCTAACTGGGTATTTCAGACTGGCCTTGAACTCTCTGTTTCAGTCTCCCTAGTGCTGGGATTTCAGACATGCACCACCACACTGGCTCTAGTAGTGCTTTGTTGTTGCTGTTGTTTTTTTTTGGGGGGGTTCTGGAGATTGAACACATGCCCTTGCTCTTACCAGGCAAGCACTTATCCTACTGAGCTATCTCCCTGGCCCTCTAGTACTGTTTTATCAATGATACATTTCATAGGAGTGAACTACTTTGTATCTCAGATGATTTGTGCTGAGGTTGTATAGGAAAATGTACTTGTATTCACACACTGTACTGGAATAAATCCCAGAGGCTGTGCCTAACTCTCAAATAATGCCAGGAATAGATGGATAGGCAGATAATGTGCAGTACTCGCAAATGTGGCCAGGTGTTGCCTGGTGATTCTAGGTTGACCAGTGGTTGCTGAACTGTGCTTGTGACTTTTCTGTAGGTTTCAGACTTTGAATTCCCCCTGCACATGCTGGGTGTGCTCTCTGCCCTTATACAGATGGTTTCCTTTAATCCTCTCTACAGCCAGGGCCAGGAGGCCCTGATCACACCCACTTTCCACTGAAGGAACACACGGGCAGAGCCAGATCCAAGCCTAATGCCAGAATCCACACTTTACCTGCACACCTGTCACTGAGATAAGCAGCCTTGCACCAGCGCAAGAAGCACTCAGGTCTGCATGGGCCTGCTGTGGCTCTCTGCTGCTTTGTGGAAGTGAAAAGCCCTGGGCATGTCACCTGTCTGGGCTTATATCCTGGCTTTGTGGCCTATCAGCTGTGTGTCAGGGGAAATCACATCACCTCTCCCCTATGCTTGCTCTCTTTCCCCTCCCCCTCTCTTTGTTTTATAAGAGTGGATAATAATTGCATCAATTTTGAAGACCTCTGAAATTTTAAGTATAGTACTATAGGGAATTAATTCAGAACAGAGTTTGGTCCAGAGCAAGTGCCTGTAAAGTCTGTGTGTCATTCCTGTGTGTTATTGCTGTAGTCATTATGTTTGCTGTTGCTATAACCACAGCACAGCCAGGCATGGTGGCACATGCCTGTAATCCCAACACTCAGGAGTCTGAGGCAGGAGGATTGTTGTGAGTTCGAGACCAGCCTGAGCTACAAAGTGAGCTTAAAGCCAGCCTGAACTGCATAGTGAAATGCTGTCTCAAAAAGACAAAAAAACACAGTGCCCCTTCTTGGTCAGTGATGGGTAAAGCCTAGCAAATCCTCTTCTGTCCCCTAGGGTAGTTTCATGGGTTTGCATCCTGTGTGACCACACAGAACCCCACATTCAGAAGACCATCGCATGTGGTTTATTGTTCCATGTCACTGACTTGCAGTTCTGAGCCTTAGTTTGCTGCTTGTTTGTTTGTTTCTTTGTCTGTGAGTGATAGGGTTTCATTACGTAGTCCAGGCCATCCTTGAATTCTCTATGTAGTCCAAGCTGACCTCAAACTTCCAACCCTACTGCCTCACTTCCTCACACACTGCCTTGGCTATTCTTGACAAAGGGCCTGGGGTATCCACTTTTCACATTGGATCCTGCAAGTCTTCCTGCCAGTCCTGTCTGTGCTGTCTGTACCCTGGGCCCTCTAGGGGGTGCTGTTTGTTGCTGCAGTATTGCTACAGATAGGCCCAGGAAGGCCCATGCAACCCAGCATACCAGGCATTCTGTTCCATTGACTGTGTGCCAACCCCAATACAAGGTATTAGCTTGCATGGTCTCATGAGGTAATCGTTCATCACAGCGGGAGAGAGGGCTGGTTCTAACTGAGATGTGCTGGGTGATCTCAAAGACTTAGTAAGAAAAGAATGTCATATATAATTTTACTATGTTTGTAACATGTGGAAATTATTCTATCTTTGGAATCAGTACATTAAATCACACACATTATTAAAATTGATTATGGCTTTCTACTAATGTAAAATTACAATGTGCCCTGCAGTTTTTCTGTTGGGCAACCCTACCTTAGAGCAAAGTCCCTGTGACTTCACTGTGACCCTGACCAGGCCCACAGATAATAGCCTGGTGAGTCAGTTTCTGGGTGACACTAGCTGATCTCCAGTGCTGGTGCTCTGTCACCACCTGAGTTTCCCACACAATCCTGGATACCTCTCTCTGGTGCCAATTTTCACATCCTTTCCTTTTGCAGAAGTGGGGATTGAACCGAGAACTTTTACACTGATTAAAATTCAGCCCTTTTTAAAATTTTTTTATTTGGAGACAGAGTCCCACTAAGTTGCCCAGGCTGGGCCTGAACTTTCAACCCTTGGGCATCAACTTCCCAAAGTGCTGGGATCACATGAGTGTACCCCCACCCCCAACTTCCTTTCCTTCTTGTGCTGCTCTGAGACAGCGATTGGTTTGCGCATGTGGAGAGTTTGTCAAATGAATTAAAGATGCTTGCCAGGGATTGCACTCAATCCCTGTTTGCAGCAGAATCATTGATTTATGGGAAAGCACAAAAATCACAGTCTTCACGCATCAAGTGATATACAATACATAGAGCAATACACAGGACATCTGTGGAGGCCGAGGATATGGCTCAGTGCCATAAGTGCCTGCCTGACAAGAGCAAGGTCCTGAGTTCAATCTCCAATACCAAAAATAAAAAAATGAAATAAATAAAGGTGCTTGCCAGGCAGCACTAGAAGTGAAAAAATACTGAAATTGGATTCTGAATTAATTTAGGACTTAAATTCAAAGTTCCAAGCACAAGCTTAGAGTCTCAAAAGACTAGGCTTTCAAGCCTGCCTCTTCTGCTGACAAGCTGAGTGATGTAGGAGAGTCACGTGCCCCTTCTGAACCTCAGTCTTATCTATGCAATAAAGCCAGTGGTGCCTATCCTTGTAAGTCTTGCAAGGATAGAGAAAGACAAAAGTGAGCAGATGCCTGAGCTAGCCTCAGACAAAGGGGCCTCAATCCCTGTTTACAGCGGAATCATGATTTGTGGGAAAGCACAAAAATCAGTCTTCATGCATCAAGTGATATACAATACATAGAGCAATACACAGTACATCTGTGGAGTTAATAGTTCATGGGAGGATTTGTCTAAAAAGGAATGCAGACAGAAGTGATGCTGAAAAAGAGGATGAGGAACACCATGCTATTCTGATGGGCAGGATTCAGAGATGGCGCTTCAGCTCTGATTTTTGTGATTAACCGAACATAGGGCTAGAACTCCATTACGGAATCAACCAGTATTTATTGAGTACCTGCCCTTGTCAGGCACCATTCTAATGGGAACATGGGCTGGAGCAATCATTGCCCTCTAAACATATGCTTCTCCTTCCTTCCTTCTTTCTTTCCTTCCTTCCTTCCATTCTTCCTTCCTTTCCATGCTGTGCTAGAGATTGACCCCCATCTCTTCATACTAAGCCCCCAACTCTTGGCAGGCAGTTCTGAAAGGGTGGCTCCTAGGTGCACACTGTTGGAAGCCACTTTCCCTTCCCTTGTCCCGAGGCCAGCTGTCCCCCAGAATTTCCATCCAACCTCCGGGATTGAGAACCTCCCAGAAGTGCTATAAACATCTCAAGAAAACACACACCTGTTCAGTAGGAGTCATACAAATGCACAAGCTCATCAGCATCTCCAGAGAGCTGAAAGCCAGCCCCTGTATTATGTTTGAGGTTTTTTGCTTCCTTGACATTATAGCTCCATAGAGTCATCAAGGGAGAACCCACATACGGAGTATTCGTAAATTTACCCCTGAAGTGTGGAAGGAGGTGGCATCAGCAATCCTGTGTAGACAGGGGGAGGGGTGGATCCTCACAGTCATCCTAACCCCCCTGCAGGGGAGGGTCATCAAGACTACAGTGGTGGCCCTGTGGTCAGAGTCTTTAGTTGCATGGATTGACATTTTTAAGCCTTCTCTGAGTATGATGTAGATGCCAGGGCGCTGAGATGGGCCAGTCCTGCACTGTCTTGTGCTGACAACTGTCATCATGTTGTGGAATTATTCTGTGTGTCTGCGTGTCTCTGCTGTGTCTCTGGAATGGGACAGAATGGAGTGGAATGCGATGGAATGGAATGGAATCAGATCAGATCGGATCGAATGGAATCGAATGGAATACAGAGGTTTTGCCACCACCCCTACCCGTGTCCTTAGCATTTAGTGTTATATCTTTAGCCAGTAGGTGGTCAAGAAATACTGGAGCCTAACAGTGAGTGGATAAGTGAACCAGTGAATGGATGGATGGATGGATGGATGGATGGATGGATGGATGGATGGATGAGCTGCACAGACTAAAGAGAGACATGGAAATGAGAACACATTATAGGTAAAACATGTATATAGGGTTGTGAACAACTTAAATATGCCCAATATTAATAATTATTGAAACTAAGTGGTGGGTATAATCAAGGTCATTCAGCAATCCTATGTGTTGGAATAATTTTGTAGCAAAAACTAAAATGATAGCTTAGTAAAGAAATATAAATGAGTGGTATCTAGCTCTGAATTGAGAGCTAGGAAGGCTTCCCAATGACCAGAGGTTCACTGGGAAGAAGTATATAGGAGCTCAAGGAAAGTCAAGAAACGGGTGAGGGCAAAAAGCATATTCTGCCAGGTCACATGAGCAGGAAGAAGGCAGAGTGCATGCTGTTTGAGCAGGAGATGCAGTTGAGACAATAAGGGGTACTATGTGACCAGCCAAGACCTCAGCTGTATCCCAGGGGTAGCTGGGAGCCAGAGCAAGAGAGCAGGACATGCTCTTATGCAAGGGAGAATGCCTAGGACAGTTGTACTGTGCAAAAATAAATAAATAAAGTGATCAAATGAAGCCACTCGAGCTGGTCCCACAGCCTTCATCTTGTAGGTATCTCACTTTAGAGACTTACTTTTTTCCACTTAGTAAGCTTGTTTTCTTATAAAAGTATCAGTAAGCCTTCAGATGTAGACACTTTTCTCAAACGAAAGTGGAGAATGCTTCCTGATGAGAGCCAAGGAACCGGGCAGGTTGGGACACATTCCTGGGATGACCCCTTCCCAGGACAATGCCATTCAGCATAAATCTGTCCCAATTATATTTAATCTGGATATTTAGGTCTGTGTAGACAAAGCTTGAGGGAAGCATCTATAAGGCGGTCGGACAAAGGCCACACTCTTCTGGCCTTGGACACAGGAATCAGGAGCATCCTGTGCCCAGCCTTCATCCCAAGAGACAGATTCAGGTCCTAGCATTTACTTTGGTGACTGTTTCCCCCTCCAGGCTCCATTCTTTTCACTAAATCATCCCAAGCTAAACAGGTTACAAGGCATTGTGGGTCATCCATTTATGGGCTCCAGCCATCTGCCTTCTGGAGTCATAGGGGAAGGCTCCAAGCCATCTGAAAATCATGCGTTGACTTTTATGCCTCATTTTAGGCCCCCTACCAGGTGAGGAGATAGATCCAGGCAGGACGATCTTCTCAGTCCACACACAAGTTCCATCCAGAAGACCTGAATTTTGACCAGTGTCATTTGATTATTGACCATCCTTGTGGCCATATCAAAAGCAAGGAGGGGCAGGCAAACCAAGATGCCCGCAGAAAAAGATTTTCCAGGAATCACCCCACATCCACACACAGAAGCATCAAGGTCGCAGCTACTAACACATGAAACTCCCTTCTCACAAGCTAGGAGACCAGGACAGAGACCACAGTCCCCGGCCTTAGCATAGCAATAAGAAAAGATGCACTGAAGGAAGGAGGCAGGCAAGCAGAAGAGGGAGAGGATGGGGCCAAGTGCCACACAACACTCCTTCCTCAATTCTGAGCAACACAGCATGGAAGGAAGTGCCACCTGCGTGGGGGAGGAAGAAGGAATTAAATCCAAGTGTTAGACTTAGGACCTAGTGCCTGGTCCCTCCTAGAGAAACCCAGTGCTGATAGGGTCCCATGGTTCCTGCCCGTAGGGAAGCGCACTCAGACTGAGCCCTAGGGCCTACCACACAGGTAAGAAATGGCCTCTATCACCCCTCCCCAAGGTTGCAGCACAGCCTGAAGAAAGACTCCATCTGCTAGGCATTAAGACACAGTAGTAAACCCCAGACTTTGCCTGGGAACTTGGTGCTGGGCCCTCTAAGAGGAAACACTACAACCCTTCTCTCCAGGTAAGTGCCCATGGACAGAACCTCTGGCCCTGGGGGAAAAGCCTGGCCCCAGGGAATGAACTTGTATTGTTACTTCTAGACAGCTGTCATGGCCTCAGGCGATGAAAAGCCTGTAGCAGTGGCCAGGCTGTGGCCAAATGGGCCTTGATCTTGTTCTGGGGCTGTACTGGGCTTAGCAGGCTATGAACGCTGGGTGCAGCCTAGCACTGCAACATCAGTGACCAAGGGTCTGCCTCCACCTCCTTCCCCTCCTCCAGCACAGCACAGAGAGAGTCATTGTCCACCTGGGGGAAGAAGATGGTTATCAAGTCATTGCACAGGACCTGTCTTTGTTCCTTTGCTCATTGCTGACCCAACATCCAAAGTTAAGGAAGAAAGGCTTACTTGGCTCGCTGTGTAGAGGCTTTGGTCCATAGTTGACTGGCTCCAAGGCAGGGTGGCCTGGCAGAGGGGCATCGCAGAGGAGAAAGTGCTCAGTGAGCAGGCAAGCGGGAGCACACTAGCCTTCTTCCTGTCCCTACATTTTACATAGGCTTCTGGTCCTAGGGCACGTGTAGCACTCACATGGTTAACGCTAACCAAATCAATCAGTGGCCTGATTTAGTTATCACCCTTGACCCCAGCACATTCTAGATCCAGCCACCTCCCAAAAGCTGCCCACACCCATGACTGCCTGAGGCCTTGGTGAGACACCTAATACGAGCTGTAACAGGACCCTAGGGAGGGTCCCTTTGTGCTAAAACCCAGTGCCTGGCAGAATCCTGTGGTACTTGACCTGGGCCAGTGACTGTGGGAAAGGTGTCTGAGCACCCAGCCTCTGAAATTTTCAGAGACAGACTTCCCGTTCTACGTATTCTTGCAACAACAAAATATAGGGCAAGGTTTGACTTGGGACACCCTCTAGTGCTGAAACAGTGGTTGAAACAGCATCAACTGGGGATGCTCATAGAATTCTTAGGATGACATCAAGTGCTAAAATAGTGGCAGAGACCACAGATTTGGAGAAAGCAAGCAGCCCTATTTAGAATTTCTAGAAGGGCACAAAGGAAGTCAGAATAAAGAACCTCACTCCCCAAAAGTAGATGTCATTATTTGCCAATAAACATCAAAGGCTTTCGGGAAACCAATGGACAGAATAAGGAACCAGAAACTGACTATGAAGCAGTCTGCATTCCAACTTCTCAGGCAGTGAGCTTACAAGAGCCATTTTGCTGGGTACTGGAGTGCATAGCTAGAATCCCAGGCTGAGGCAGGAAGATCACAAGTTCAGCCCCAGACTGGGAGACTTAGTGACTTCCTGAGACTTGACCTCAAAATGAAAAATTTTAAACAAAATAGAAAGGACTGAAGATGTATCTCAGAGCAAAAAGTATTGGGTTAGGTCCCCAATGCCACAATCACTCAAGGAAAATCATCACTCAAGTGCAAGAAAACAGAAAAACAATTCAGTACTTTGTTAGAAACTTAACAGAAGCATTTAAATAGTTAAAAAAAAAGAAAGAAAGAAAGAAAGAAAGAAAGAAAGAAAGAAAGAAAGAAAGAAAGAAAGAAAGAAACCCTTGCACTGTAAAGCACAATAAATGAAATAAAAACACTGCAGAATTCATCTGTAGCAGAATAAATCAGATAGAAGAATTAGTGAGCTTGAAGATAGTCTGTTTGAAAACATGAGCTTGAGAAGAAAAAAAAAGAACAGAATGAGGCAGAATACAGAAAGTTTATAGATTGAAATACGGTCTATTGCATTAAAAGAGCAGATATTCAATTTATTGGGGTTCAAGAGGGAGTTTAGAATGCCAAAGGGGTAGAAGCCTTACTCAAAGAAATAACAGAAACTTCTTAATTCTAGAAACGGATAGATGTCCTTTTCTATACAAATATGCAGGAGGTGAAAGGCAAGTGGTGAGACTCACTGTACCAAGGGTGCGCTGGGACACGTTGTAATCAAGCTCTCAAAGTGAAAGACGGGCTCTTTAAAGCATCAAACAAAACATACAATCCATAATGTTGTTCTTGCTGAGCTAACTGCAGACTTCTCAGCAGAAAAATAAAAAAATTTGTTGAGACCTTGTCTCACTATGTAGCCCAGCCTGGCCTCCAACTCGCAGTGATCCTCATGCCTCAGCCTCCCGAGTTCTGGGATGCAGATACACTCCCCGACACCTGGCTCTCAACAGATTATTGTGTAACTTTACAAACCAGCAAGGAAGGGATGAGCAGGTCACAGGGCTAAGGGAAGGTGCCCCCAACCAGGAACACTGTACCAAACAAGTCTGCTCTTTAGAAACAGAAGATAGAGGCATTCCTGGACAAGAGCTGAGAGGGCCCATCACCACAAACTATTAGCGCTAACAGATGCATTCAGCAAAGTTGTTGGTTTTTTATCCTGCAGTAGTAATTCCAGACCCCAACGCCAAATTATCTAAGAAATCAAGAAGACAGTCCTCTATATATTAGCTACAAATAAAATAAAGTAAAATAATATACCAAGGAATAAATTAAACCAGCGATGTAAGACAAAACTGTAGAACTCTGATGAGAAGAATGAAAGACATAAACATAGAAAGAGAAAGACATCCTGTATCTTCAGCTTCAGTTTATTTCAAGGACCCCACACTGAGGGTGGGGCCTCACCCAGGAAGGGACAAGGGGACCAAACTTGGAGTGTAGGGCAAGTGCTGTGGGATAGCATTCAAAATGTTCAGCTGGGGAATAACCAGCCGGAAGGCGACTGTGTAGCCGGGGGACAGTCTTCAGGAAGCTGTATGTTGGACAATGTTGGAGCTCCTTTTTGGGGAAAGGGTAATTTGCTGGTCTGAGTTGTCTGATGAGGGTTTTGGGTGAAGACTGGATTTGCCAACCTGGTAATGTACCCAGCTCATGCTTCAGACTTGGATAGCTTTTATTCTACGCCAGCTCCTCTATTTCCAACTGTGTGGTCTCCCGAGAGCACCAAAACCTCTCTGAGCCTATTTCCTTACCTGAAAAATGTGAATAGGAGGGTTCACTTTCTGGGAGTGGACTGGTGGGTTATGAAGCTTTGATGCCTCACCATCTATTTGTGACACCCGAGCAGAGACACAGTAACATCTATGCACCTTAAGGCAAGAGTCTTTGGGTTAGAGTTAAGATGCCCCAGGGGAAGTACTGTTAGGGAAAGATCACAACTCAGTCACCAACAAAGCATATTCAAATCACAAGCCAGGGCTGGGGATTTATCTCAGCAGTAGAATGCTTGCCTAGCAAGCTGGAAGCCCTGGGTTCAGTCTCTGGCACCAAAACCAAAAAATAAACCTCAGCTAAATGACAAAAAAAAAAAAGTTAAATCACAAGTCATGCGGCCCTTGAAGGAAATCACTTTCCTTTGTTGCGTGCTTTGGTATTTGTGGTGTTTGCCCACCTAGCAGTTCCTGGAGCCAGGTCTTGGCTTCCTTTCTCTGGACGGGAGCTGTGTCTACTCCAATCACATTGAGCTTCTCTGTCCTTGATCCCCACCACTGAACCCAAGGGCCAGAAAACAGAGTAGGCCTGTCCCTGCTCAGCCTGGGCTTACGGGTGCTCAGCATAGGTGCTCAGTGAACATTTATAGAACAGATTTAAGAAGCAGGACCTGCCGTGGCTTTGGCCATGGAAACTTCTTTAGCATGGGCATAAGCATCCTTCCTATTCCAGACTGTCCCTTCACTGCTTCTTTGTAGGATCCAAAACTAGATCATCCATCTTCAGATGTTTCCTCCAAAATAGTTCCTAACCTGGCGCAGAGGCTCTGTGTCTCTCACCCTCCGAAGGCCTACTTGATGCCCCATCTGATTTCTTTCTCGGCACTGTTCCAGCCGGCTGGGGGACTCCCCACAGATAGCGGTATCCTAATGCTACGGTTCATATGAGTCTTGCAGATGGAAGACTAGGCCAGGAAGACTAAGAGACAGGGGTGTGAGGATGGCAGAAACTGAGGCAAGCCAGCTTCTTTCTTATGGAGCCTGGACATTCAGGCTCAGAGCAAGGCCATTGCATGTGCAAACCAATCTTCGCAGGCCTACTGGCCGTTGAGGAAGTGCCTGTGTGTGAGGCCTGAAACTGCCAGCTGGTGAGACCAAAGAGCACTTGGAAACCGGGACCCTGCCGGTTGGCCCTCCCCACATTGAGTGCCTCCTGATCTCACTGGTGGCGGTCACTCTTCCCATCCTACAGATGAGGAGACCAACGCCCTTAGCAGAGGCATCTTGCTGAGAGCCACCAGGGAATTTGTGGTCTTGCCATAATTTGGACCTATTTTCTGGCTCCTGTTACTTTCTCAGCTGCATCCTTCAGTATTTCCTATGTGTCCACGTGGCCCATTTCCAGAAATGGAATTATCTCACCTTACACAAGTCCCCGGTGACTGTGAGCCCCAAAAGGAAGGTCAGGAAGTCAGCATGTGTGCAGGGAGGGTGGGCTAAGACAGGTGCTGTGGAGAAAGCCAGGAGAGGGTGCTGGGTCTGGTTGGCAGGAAGCCAGAGCTGAGATAAAGCAGCTGTCCCGATGCCATCTGTCACAGCCCCATGAATAGGCCTCTGTTAGCCATCTGCAAAGGCCGAGGGCTCCAGCTTCATTGGTTGTCATGGCGACTCCTGGCCTTGACAATGGAGGTGCACTTGGCTGAGTGTGTCATTGTGTTCCTTTGAGGCTGCACAAAAGCTGATGGCTGAGGCCGCCCACGGGAAAGGAATGTCCTGAGACCCTACCAGTACTTTGTCTTAGGCCTAGATAGGGGAATGACAAGGAGTGTCCTTGGGGCCCCAGAGAGGTCTGGGGTCCATTCCGAGCCAATGATGCATGCAAAGGTTCCGTGCTCCCAGGCCCTGGGAATTAGCACACTAGAGACTCGAGATGCCATCTTCACAAGACATTTGTCAGGCTTTTGTCACTGTTTATTCAGTGATTGTCTACAGCAAGCATAATTCTGGGGCTGGGAATCTGGAAGGAACCCAAATCCTAGGTCTCACTTCACGCTCTGCCAGCCCAGGAAGCAGGTTCATTATCCTCATTTTATGGACGAGGAAACAGGCACAGAGAAGTTCTTTAATATGCCCAACGTCACACAGTACGTAGATGAAAAAGTCCAGGCTGGCTAGTGTGAGGGTGGGATCCTTTCGAAAGATGCAGAGATGTGGCCAATGGCAGACAGAAGCAGTAGTAGAAGAAAGAGGCCGGTTTCAGAGCCAACAGCCTAGACACTGTCTCTCCAAGTGGCCACACAATCTTCTTCCTGATGTGAGATGTTTGATTTTCAAGGTTGGAACCGCCTGCCCCTTTCCAGGGACCTGTGAGCTGTGCAGACTTGTCGCCACGTGCCAGATCTACCCGATCTACAGATCTACCACCACCCCTTATGATAACGACAGTTCTCCATTTGCCTCCAGACCCACCCCAACACCCAAGTCAGACCTGTGAGACGCAGGTCTAGTTGGTCTGGGTGCAGCCCTAGCACAGGTGCAAGCCGAGGGTGGGGCAGTGGTCAGGCGTGGCCAGCGCTGTGGACCCTTGATCTGTGAGCTCTCAGACGTTGGCCAAGCTGGTAAGCCGCTGAGCCCCGCAGCCACAGTGGATCCTGCGGGTGACCGAGTCACACGTGGAAGAAGCCTTGCATAACAGAGGAGCAATCAGTGGCCGAGGCAGCTACCTCAGCCCCCACCCCCTCTCCTCCCTCTGCTGTACAAGGCAAGAGCTTTCTTCCCCTTCCACAGGAATTCCTCTCACTTTACCGATTTAAACGCTGAGCTCCGCCCCTTGACCCTCCCCCCCCCAGTCTGCCAATGCAAGAGACAGATAAGAGGAAGCAGAGCGAGCTAATTAACATTTTAATTAAAGAGAAAGGAATAGGGAGGAGCTCACACTCTGGCTAGACCGGTTGCGACATGTCTTGTTAGAAACAAAGTGAGAAATAGAATTGATTGTAGATCCACCAGATGCGTGGAGCAAAAATTATCCTTGTTCGTTATGTCCACTGATCATCCTTCCTCGAATGTGTTCATTGATTTCATTTTTTTCTTTCGGTTCTGGCCACATCAAGAAAAAGGTGCCCACCTGAGGCCAGCCTGCCTTTAACATCTTCTATTTGTGGCTGTCCCGTGGGCCAGGCCTGTGCCCCAGAGGAGGGTAGCCAGCTCTCTCTGTCAACTGAATACCCAGTTTTGCTTTTATTATATTCTTTTCCAAGGCAGCCTTACTGTGACAAAGAAGAGGGTTTAGTGGTCAGAGGGGTTTTAGGAAAATGCTGTTAAATTGGCTTTCTTAGGTTGTTTTGTGTTGATGGTTGTTTCATTTTGAAGCAGGGTCTCCTCGTGTAGTTTGGGCTACCTCTGGACTCACTATGTAGCTCAGGCTGAGCCTTGAACTCTCAGCAATCCTCCTGTCTCCCCCTCGCAAGCGCGAGAATTACATCACCACACCCAGATATACTGTGAAGTTTCAGAAGCAGATTTATTTCAACAAAAATGTGAAGCCGAGTTGCCTGAAGAAGTTCTGTGTTAAGAATTGAGGGATGGGGCTGCAGAGATAGCTCAATGGTCTAAGAGCTTGCCTAAGCAAACCCAAGGACCCGGGTTTGATCCCCACTACCACATGCAGTGCCAACCTCATCCTGGGTACACCAAGCTGGTCACCAAGACCACGCATGTTGGCTCACACTTGTAATCCCTGCACCAGGGAGGCTGAAACAGGGGGATCACTATGAGGCCATTCTGCATAGTGAGAGCTAGGATTTTAGAAGCAAAGAGAATCTACCACCAGCCTGCTTTCCTTTAGGATTTTGGGATTTCTCCAGGATTTTCTTGGCCACAGTGCTCTGGAAGCAATGCCCCAGCCCCACCTTCTGGCCACCACGCTCCTTTTTCCAGATGTGCAGATCCAAGGGGCAGCCAGGGAGGTGACTCAGCACACATGGCAGGTGCTTCTTGGAGTCAGAAGGGCCTGCAGAGTAATCTGATCAGCACCCGCATCTTACCTGGGAGGAAACTGAGCCTGGCAATGGTGGCTTCAACTGCTGAGACAAAGAGGGGCAGTGGTAAGCTTGTCCTAGGTCACAGGCCCGTGTGACCAGAGGTGCCCTTACTTACTCTGTACGCCCTTCTAGGTCCTCTCTCTCTTTCTCCGTCTATAAAAGCAGAGGCCAACTCCATAAATCTTTTAGTTTTTATTTTTTATTGAAGTGAGTATAGCAAAATCAGTCATTAACAATTTTAAGAGAATCACTGAGCCCCTCTGAGTACATTCCCAAGCTTTGCAGCCATCATTGCTGTCCAGCTCTGGGACTCCTTTGTCACCACAGACAGAGACCCCACACCCATTAAGCCGTCGCTCCCTATTTCATCTTCCCCCAGTGCTACTGACATGTCACCCTCCCTCCCCCTTCCTCTTCTCCTCCCTCTCCACCTCTTCCATCTCCACCTCCTCTCACTCCCTCTCCCTTTCCTCCCTGCCCTCTTCTCCCTCCCTTGTTCTCCTTCTTCTCCTTCCCCTTCTCTTTTCGTTCTTCTTCTTCTCCTTCTCTTTCCTCCTCCTCCTCCTCTTCCTCTTCTCCTCCTCCAAAGCCCTCCTTTTGGATTTACCTATTCTTTAAGTTTCAGATCAATAAAATCATATAAAATGTGGCATTTTAGGAGCTAGGGAGACAGCTTTGTGATCTAAACACCTGCCTGGCAAGTGCAAGGACCCAGGTTCAATCCCTGGTACCACATGTGGTACCGGTCCCCAGCCATGCCAGCCACTGAAAGTGTTTGGCACGCCTATAATCCCAGTGCTGGGGCATCTGAGACAGGAGGATCACTACACATCTGAGCTGCATATCAAGTCCCTGTGCCAAATACATAAACAAATCTTTTTCTTTTTTTTTGTAAACTGTCATTTTACATCCACATTCTTTCTCCTAGCATGATGAATGCGGAGCATGGCCTGGAGCGTCTTCCCTCTCTTTGGGTGAGGGCTGCTGAGTCTGTGTGTGTGCCCGTTCCTCCACCGAGGCACATGTGGACCGTGTCCATCCACCATCGGGCGGCCGTGAGTAGGGCTGCTGTGGGTGTGTGGATCCACGTATTTGTGTGAATGCCCACTCTCAGGTCTTTGGAGCATATCCCTAAGAATGGCATTGCTGTGTCACAGGCTAATTTTGTGTTCCACATGTCAAGGAACCCATAATCCTTAGAGGCCATGCGACCACTGAGGGGTGAGAAGCCAATCCCAGCTTCTGCTTTCCGGTCAGCTCCCACTGTAGTCAGCACTGTCCAGCAAGCCCGGTTCACGAGCTCTCTGACCTTGGCTTCTCAAGGACATGACCTTGGGAGGTCTCAGAGGAGTCTGTCCACAGAGGTCAGCCTAGGCATTGCTGCTCAGCCATCACTCTTCCCTGAAACTCCTTAGGACTTTGTGTGCTCACCACTCTCTGCTCCCAGAGCTTAATCAACTGCCCCACGTCATCTTATTCTAAGCATTTGCTTGCGCTGGGCCTCTCCTTCTTCTTTGGGATCCATAATCTGCTGAACTTGGACCATGGGGTTTCAGTGACAGCTCCCTGGTGTCCCAAGTCCAGCCAGAATGAATGTCTCCCCTTGGCACCTTGTCCCTGCCAACCAAATAGGCGTGGTTCCATTCTGTCTTCAAAGGAACTCACTGTTGACAGCGAACTGGGAGTTTTTTACATCCTTATCTTGCAGGGTTATTTTAAGAATTTAATGACAGGATGAATAAAGCAGCCTAGTACATTCCATTCTCCCATTTTCCCCATCATAATGCTCTGCCACTAAATTATGAACTTCAGAAAGAGAGCGGCATTTTATCTACCTTCCTTTCTCCTGTGTCTAAGTGATACCGTGCCTTGCCTGTAACAGGTGTCTGATTTAACTTTTGTTGATTGAATTAACAAGAGAAAGTGAATGCACAACCTTAATTCTTCTAATGATTTGCGCTACATTGTGTGAAGAATTCATGTCTGGTGGGGATCATGTTTTGTTACAAGGCTGATTTCAAAAGACATCACTGAGATACATTTTTCAGCACAACCTTGTGTAATGGAGAACCCAGAGGTGTGGCTTCACTGTTGCAGAATACTCAAACGCTAGAATCCAATTTCTCCAAGACTTGAATTTTCAAACCCAGCTAGGAGAAACTGAGTCATGCAGAGTCTCAGTTCTCCTGCTTTAGACAAGTGCTTTTAAGTCAGAGGCCAGAGACTATTCTTCCTGTGTGCTGTGTGTAGATTAACAGGCAGCCATTCAGTCAGGTATGCCAGAATAGCTTTTTTGTTTTGTTTTGTTTTGTTTTGTTTTGTTTTGTTTTGTTTTGTTTTTAATGCATCTAATTGTCAAGAAGGAAGTTTAGTTCTTGGTTAATTCATGTTCACATTTTCTTAGCCCACCCTGCCCAAATAGAAATCTTTCTGGTGAAAAGCAATAAAAGTTATTCCCTGAGCTACGTCATTTTTGCTCCTCAAGCCCTGTAGGTACAGCTATGTCGTACAGTGAATGAAAACAAGGTCTTTGGGGTAACACAATTCTGAGCGATCCTGTGACCAAGCCCACTGCAGCCCCCTTCTGGGCATCGTTTTCTAGCCTCAACAGTGGGGAGATGCTCTCCCTGCAGGATACCTGGGCAGATGAAGGGAGATGGTACAACTTCTGAACATGTCCCCAGCAGCCTCGTACTCCAGCCATTCCCACCCAGGCAGAAGCAGATAGAGAAGTCTCCAGTATACAGTACAACTGGTTCTGAGATCCAGTCCTCCACTTGGAGAGGAGACGTGGTAGCAGAAATATCTGCTGTCCCAGAATCTTTATCTTCAGCTTCCTGGCAGGGCTTTGCTCAGTCTGCAGTGCAGGGTGGAAAAGATGTTGCTACTCCCTGTATACAACTAAGATTTGGGGCTGGTCAGATACTCAAACCATGGCATTAGCTGGAATTCTGGGAGCAAGAGAAATTCACACCAGCTGGTGCAAGAAAGTTTAAAAGAAAAAAAGCTGGACCGCAGAGAAGTCTCTGGACTTTCTTACAAAGGCTCTGCATTCACAGAAGGGAGCTAGGTTTGTCCCAGCAGGCTCAGCAGTGCCACAAAGGAGCATCCACAACCAAACTACGCCCTGGCCTCTCGATGTGTGCAATAAGGTGGCCATCCCAGTGTGCCTGTGGCTACCTTGGTTTAAAAGTAGAAAGACTCACAACCAAAAAACCTTTTATGCCAGGCAGACTGGAACAGTTGGTCACTCTGAGGCCACACCTCCTCCCAGTAGGTCCCCTGGTGCTCCCCAGATGCCCAGGACCCCTGACAGCACAGCGACCAGTATTCCCCATGGGAACAAGGTAGTGAGAGCTCCCAGCTGCCTGCCTCAGTGATCGCCAGGATGTCTGCTGGAAAACTTCCTGCCTGGGTCTTCTTAGCCTCGCCAACGTGGTGGTGATGCACAGGCATCAAAAGGGTGAAAAACCTCAACAGCAAAACTCCCCGGTTCAAGCAGTCTGGTTGCACTGATTGGTCACAAGGCACTCACACTGATCAAAACCAGCATATGATAAAAATAAATCTTTGATATAAGACTCATTCATTCCACCCAGTGAGAAAGGGCCTTTTCTGTAAGTCAGGAATAAATGACCTTGACAAATTGAAACAGGAAATTAACAAGGGATCAAGCACTCTAGAAAATGCACTTTGGAGACAGCTGTGCCCACTCAGACCCTGTCCCAGCCTTTAGTCCCCCTCATACAGAGCCCCTCTTGCAGGGTGTTCTGATCTGACTCAACCCTTATCTTTTCTTCTTCAGATCTTAGTAAATTCACCACTCCTCATATATCCATTAGCTTGGGCATTTTCCTTCCTTGTGAGAGATCTCAGGCGAGATCCATCCATTCTCCATTTTCTCACCAGAATCATCTTACCCAGGAGTGTAGTAAAGAGCCATCAAGAAAGCACATGGATTTAAGTGTACATTCAACACAACATATGCTTCAAGTACAATGAATATTCAGAGTTGGGCATGGCAGTGCACATCTGCAATGCCAACACTCTGGGACATTCAATTCCAGCCTGAGTAACGAGGTAACTTAGTGAGACCCTTTCTCAAACTAAAAAATGAAAAAAAGAGTCTGGGGATATAGCTCAAGGCAAGGTTTCTCTAGGTTCAATCACCAGTACAGAAAAAAAAAAAAAAAAAATTGAGACAGGTGTTGTACACGAGTAACACCAGTACTTAGGAGGCTGAAGCAAGAGGATCATAAGTTCATAGGCAACCCAAGGTATATAGCAAGGTCATGGTCGATGTGGACAGCATGTGAGACCCCATCTCAAAAACAAAGCAAACAAGTGACTGCAAAAGCTAAAGATTTGATTACCTTAAGACAACTCCATGAGGTGGGAAATGTCAGAGCAAAGCGCATGGCCCCCAGAGCTAAACCTAACTCTGAGCTTGTGTTCTCTTTCAGGGTGGCGGTGAGGGAAGGGTCCCTGTTCCTGACAAGGGGCCATGGCCTTCCTGTTGCTGCCCCGGCGCCTGGCCTGTCACTCCTGGCACAACCATCTGCTTGTGTCTGGTAAGCCCTGGGAAAGAGGTCTTGGCAAGACCAGGTTCTAAGGGAGACTTCATCCAGACCAGAGCTCCCTGGGCTACAGAGTTGTTGGGGATAAAGGGACCTATCTGCTGGGGCTTCTGGGTGTTACTTCCTGTCCACCCCTTCCCATCTCCTATCTCTGCGCTCAGCTCCTGCTCACAGGAGGACAGCTCCCCATGGGGAAGGGAGTGGATGCAGGTAAGAGCCATCTTCCTGCTCTGTGGTGGTAGCCTCCACCTCCAGAAGAACCCAGGCCACAGGGTGGGATGGGGAAACATAACTGGGGTGCTGCCAAAGACGCTAACTTGATTATTTTTATGATGGGTTAAAGCACTACACATTCAATAGAAACTGTGCTTTGAATTTCAAACCTTCGTATAGTCTTGGGGCTAGTGTGATGGTAGGCAGCAAGCCACTGTTCCTGGTCCAGAAGTGATGACCTATTGCCATAGCAACCCCGTCCAGCCATTAATTTGTATCAGGTGCCCCCAACACTCCACAGGCCTGGTATGCTGTTGGCTGTGTGCGTTCATGGAGAGTAGCATTCAGCCATCACCTCTGGTACAGGAGTCAGTAAATTATAGGAGACAGTCCACACTTAATCCAAAAAAATGAGCCTTGTGCTAGGAAATGTCACCTAGGTGCATGCCAGTTTAAGTGTTCTGAGCACATTGAAGGCAGGCGAGGTACGTTAAGATGGTTAGTAGCATATTAGACAGCTTCACATTACTACAGCAAAATACCTGAGATAAGAAACTTATGGAGCAGTGAGAGCTTTACATAGCCCACAGTTTTGGAGCTTCAGAGTCCAGGATGACAAGGGAGGAATACTGACCTCTGTGAGGAGGCACAAATGGCAGGAAAGAGCATCACTTGTCAAACCAGGAAAGGGGGAGGGAAGAGGACAGGAGAGAGGTCACACAGTCCCTTTAGTGATCCCCAGTAACCTCAGGACCTCCCATAAGATGCCACCTAAAAGGTTTCACCACCTCCCAGTGTCAGCACCCTGGAGACCCCACATCTGCCACGTGGGCCTTTGGGGGACACTTACGCACATCTTGGCAGGAACGTCAGGTGGAGTAAGAGCACCTGACGTTCTACCTCTCATGCTTCAGTCCACAATGGTTTTGTTGGGACGTGACCCCATCCTAATTCAAGGAGCATCTGTAATTACAAGCTGGGGTCAGGAGGCACCATGCCAGCGATGTCCCCCCCTTGCTCCCCTCTCCTTCACCTTCCTGCCTAACTGGCCACCAACACTGGCTCCTTCTTCCCCATAGCCTCTCTCAGATGCTTCCATTTTCCTCTGACTCTCACGGTAAAGATGGCCACCAACAGGAGGCTCCCTTGGATAACCAGAGACTGGCCTCCTACCAAGGAGGGAATGGCCTTGACACTGGCTGGCCATGAAGTAGGTTCAGAAAGGCCAGAGGACACCAGTGTCTTCCCAGTGCTTCTTGCGGTGGCCCCTTCTGGTCCATCTCGTCTTCTTCTGAAGACAAGCTATTCCCAAGTCCTTGCCCTGCATGGTGAACACTGGGGTTTACATCCTGCATAGATGAAGAGCAGGAATGACGGGTTTCCCTCATGAGAACATTGGCAGGCTTTCCTTTAGAATATTTTGGAATAATCTCCATGCTTATAGAGAAGTTTACTGAGAGACCCTGTGTGGCCCTCACCCAGTCTCCCCTGTTAATATCATATATCTCAAGGATGCATATATCAAAACAACTGAGCTGGGCATGGTGGCACACACCTGTAATGTCAGTAGTCAGGAGGCTGAGACAGGAAGATTGCTGTGAGTTCAAGGCCAGCCTGGGCTAGATAGTAAGATACTACCTAGTAAGACTCTGTCTCACAAGCAAGAACCTGACTTAGCACCTGGAAGTTCCCTGAACTCTGGACTTCTATTGAGATTTCCCCAGTGTTTCCCTTTCTCAACCCCCGGATCTGGTCCACCTTCCCAGGAAGCTAGGAAGCGGGGAGAGCTAGGTGGCTGCTAGCTGGCTCCAGAGTGTTCATGTCTGTTTTTTATTGAAAAGGAGAATGATCCACACCCATGAAGAGCTGTGGTTAGTAGTTGTACATCCAGTATTTCATGCAGGCACTGGAGTGGATGTTGTGTGCTAATCAGAGATTCTCACAGGGAAGACATAAGGTTTAGTGTCAAAAGGGCATTGATATGTACCATGACCTTTCACTCTTCAAGTGGAAAAAACTCTCTAGGAATTCCCTTTTCAAGATCAAATGGAAGAAAATAAGAGCTGTTTTGTCCATACTCCAAGAGTGAAGTGCTGTGTTCACTTCGGCAGTGCATATCTTACAGAGTGAAGATTGCATTTTTAACTGGACTTCATGTTCAGAAGGTTAAGTTGTGTGATTAATTCAGAATCCTTTGATATCCAAAGGAATTGCAGACAAGCAAATGAATTTAAATATCTTCTAATACCATGGCTTGTATTGTTTGATGAGTTGTGTGTGTGTGTGTGTGTGTGTGTGTGAACATATTTTGTGACACTTTTTCTTCCTTTCTTTTCTTCAGTAGTGGGCATCGAACCCAGGGCCTCATATACCTTAAGCAAATGCTCTACCGCTGACCCATACCCCATCGTTTAGCCTCACTGAAGGATGAACACAACTATGGCTGAGCTTCCTCGCCTGTGTAACAGAGATAGAGACAGATAGACAGGAGATATAGGGCTAGCACACATCTATGTGTCTGTATATAAAGTTGAAGTTGGCTCACCCATGTGACTTAGCTGAAGTGTCTCCGAGTCCCCAGTAAGTGGAGCAACACTTTCCAGCTAGCAGACGTGTACAGTGACGCCTCGGCTACAGAGCTGCTTGGCAGAGCGCTGTTTCTGTTGGCCAGTTCTTCTGCATCAGGTGATGCACGCAACCACAGTCATCTTTCCTGAGTGAACAGGACCATGCCCGTCTTTTCCAAAATCAGAAAACAAATTAAGTCCATGAATCAAGGCACTGATGTAGCAGGAGGCTGGAGAAAAGGTGTGACCGACAAGAACTTTCGAGTCCTCCTTGCATGGGGACCTTGGGTCTCCCCGCTGCCCTTCCCTCAGGATGAGGAGGCCGTCTCGATGCCTTGTTCTGCTCAGTCAGTCACTGAGCTTGGGCCCCAGTGTGTGGGGAGCATGAAGAATTTCCAGCAAATGACTTGTGACCAGAACTGTAGTTTAAAACAAACACAAAACCATCTGCTAAGTAGGGACAACCTCAATTTGGAAATTTGATTATGTCCTCTCCAATGTGGTTTGTTTTTTGTTTTTAAGATGGGTCTCACTCAGTTACCCAGTTTGCCTTCCTACTTGCAATCTTATTCTCCACCTCAACCTCCCGAGTAGCCAGGGTCATGGGCGTGTCTCACCACACCCAGCTGGCCACCCTCCTTCTCCTGTGTGTGCAAGAATATTGAAAAGCAACCCTTGGTCAAAAGGGCTCCCTGTTCAGTCACCTACTTCCATGTCATCTTGGTACCTAAAGAAATACAAACATGGTTCTTAGTTTCCGAGTGCTTATAACAAAAACATGAGCTGGGTATTGTGGTAAACATCTGTAATCCCAGCCCTCTGCGAGGCTGAGGCTAGAGAACCGAAAGCTGGAGCCAGCCTGAAGAACTGAGTGATGTATCAAAACCCTGTCTCAAAATAATACTGGGGGGCAGCATGGCTCAGGGTAAAGACCCTGCATTCAATCCCCAGTGCTACATAAAGCAAAACTATTGGAAACATTATTCTATAAATCAGTAGATCTCAAATTTCATTACACATTGGAATCATGGAAGGGTATTTTTGTTGTTGTTTTTGAGGTAGCACCCACTGTTGCTCAGTCTAGTCTTGAACTCTCGGCCTCAAGGTATTCTTCCTGCCTCAGACTCCCCAGGAGCTTGGGTTACAGACGCACGCCACCAGGCCTGGCTTCCCTTCTACGTGATTTGAATTGTCACAACGGGGAGTACAGCTGGGGACAGGTACCTGATGGACAGAGTCCAGAGATGCTGCTCACATCCTCTAGTGCATGGGACAAAAAACATTATCCAGTCCAAAATGTCAGCGGTGTCATGCTTGAGAAACTCTAGGCCCCATACACATCTGGATTACATTTGGTTTAAATTGTTATAAAATTTGGATATTTTTTACTTTAATCTTTTATATGCTGCCAGGCGTGGTGGCGCATGCCTGTAATCCCAGCACTGGGGAGGCTGAGGCAGGAGGATTGTTGTGAGTTTGAGACCAGCCTGAGCTACAAAGTGAGCTTAAGGCCAGCTTGAATTGCATAGTGAGACCCTGTCTCAAAAAGACAAAAAAAAAAAAAAAAAAAAAAAAAAAAATCTTTTATATGCTAATACAATAGGCATCTTCCCATGTCCATAAATATTCAAAATTGCTATCTCAAAACAATGGGCACATAATTTCCCAGGAAATGGTTGGTTGTGTCATGTTTTGCTTAACTTCCCTCCAGCATTGGCCCACGTAGGTTGCTTACCTTTGCTGTTATGAACAATACTATGCTGGATTTTTTTTTTTTTTTTTTTAACCTACATCTCTGTGTGTTGGTCCTGTTGTTTTCTTAAACTAAATCCTTTAAAAACGAAAATGCTCAGTAGGAAGGACTGGAAAGCCAGCACCGACATTTCCTTACCCCACTGGGACAGGAGCACCCCTGTTTGTCGAAACTTCATGATGCTAGCTTTCTTTATTTTGTCAATCTGTAGTGTCCTTTGTGACACCCAAATCCGTCCAGACACAGGGCTCTGGGGACACCTGGTCAGAACATAGCTGAGGTCCTGCACCTCCTCTGTGAGGGACTTTGGGTACCTATTAGGGTGGGGCTCATTGTGCCTGTTCTAAGGCTTCTCATTGTCTTCGTTCACTGCAGGATCAAGATACATCAGTCAAGCTGCAGCCAAAGTCGACGTTGAGTTTGATTATGACGGGCCCCTGATGAAGACAGAAGTCCCAGGTCCTAGGTCTCAGGTGAGTTGAGTGCACTGAGTGGTTTGTTTCTGAAAGAAGAGATAAGAACCCCCGAGCTCAGAGAAGCCAGGCTTCAGCACTGGTATTGTGAGCTGCCTTCCCAGGGCTGCTAGAGGTGAGGTGCTAAAACCATCTAGGCCAAGCCGGGCGTGGTGGTGCATGCCTGTAATCCCAGCACTCGGGAGGCTGAGGCAGGAGGATTGTTGTGAGTTCAAGACCAGCCTGAGCTACAAAGTGAGCTTAAGGCCAGCCTGAACTGCATAATGAGACCCTGTCTCAAAAAAGAAAAAAGAAAAAAAGAAAAATAAAACCATCTAGGCCATTGTGCAGAGCAGGGAGAGAATGCTTCAAGAGACTTGACCTTATCTGTGCCTCATGGCAGAGCTCCCCAGCACACATCCTCCTGCTTTCCCTGCCTCTAGGGCTCACTGGGGGTGGGGCAGCTCTGTCGGATGCACTCCCATGCCTGGGGAACAGCTAGCTACTGCTGATCCTGGGGTCGCTGCAGTGACCTGGCTCTGCTGCACGCATCTCCTGCCCTCCAGCAGGAGGACTGGCTCGTTCTCACTCGTTCTCACCCATGCTGTAGCTCCCTGCAGGCCTGGGCTCTGCTCTGGCCCCCAGCACCTCTACCTCACTCACCAGCCAGTGCAAATCCACCCCCAGCACTAGGGCAGATGGGCCTCCTAGAGCAGAGGAGCAGGACACTATACACAGAGCCTGTGTGTCAAATGCCTTCACTTTGATCTTGAAGGATAAGGAGCCAGAGGGCGTTCTGTTCCAGCCAAGAGGATAGTATAAGCCTTTTTAATGCAAACTGTTTGGTTTTGGTTTTGCAGATTTTTTTTTTTTTTTTCTGACACTGGGAGTCAAACCCAGGGCTACTCTACCACTGAGTTATATCCCTGTCCTTCTTTTATTTTTAAGTGGCTCAGGCTGGCACTGAAAATTATGATCCTTTCTATCTCACCTCCTCAGTATCTGAGGTCACAGGCGTGTACAAACAGACCTGGCTTCATTTTGCAGATTTCATTTGATATCTTTAAAAAAAAATTATATCATGTACCTGCAGGCACAAATTCTCTATGGTGAATGTGATCGTTATGTACACCCAAAATGAGCCAATGAAAGCTAATTTTTTTTTAATTTTTGTAACTATAACCAGTTTATAAATTCAGTAATCTGTATACTAATGAAAATGATGAGTTGTTTTGCACAATGTTTTTCTAACAAAAAGACTTTTTCTTGCACGTTTCTATGTAAGGATAGATCACAACTTAATAGTAGTGAAACATTAAAATAATTTTCCCAGGACCAGCCAAATAGCCCAGCAGATTAAAGCGCCTGTAAGCAGCAACTGAGACAGGGCGTGGTGGTAATACACCTGTGATCCCAGCTCTTGGGAGGCTGTAAACAAGTGGATCACTGAGTCTGATCTGGTAGGGAGACCCTTCCCTAAAATACAGAAAAAATAAATAATAACTTTTTCATATATTTGTTATTAATATCATTCTATATTTTTGTGTGGAAATATATAATCCTATGACATTCATTGCTAAAGTTTATATTATACTGAGTTATTTTTGGAGCTGAATTTGTGAAACAGAGTGCCTAATTCTCAGGTTTTATATAGAATTGCAGTTTATAGAATGTTTGGATTGTACTTATAAGTGTTTCTTTGATATACAAATTATCTTTTCAATTGATTATATTTTCTGTTTCTCTGTTTTATGTATTTAGGACAGGGTCTACAGGGTCTCACTAGGTAGATTGTACTCATAGTGATCCTCCTGTTTTCAGCCTCTCAAGTGCTGGGATTACAGGCGCGCGCCACCATGCCCAATCTCAATCGCCATCTCAGCGCATGCCGGGGATCAAACCCTGGCCATTACGCTCTGCTTAAGCAGATGCTTTAGTCCACTGAGCTGTTTGGCCAGCCCTGTATTTTCTATTTCTAATGATGGGTGAAAGCTTTTGGGGGGCAGGGAGATGGCTCATAAGCACTTTCCTGGTAAGTGCAAGGGCCTGAATTCAATCCCTGGTTGTGCAAAAAAAAAAAAAGCTTTTTTTTTTTCTGAGATGGACTGTCAGTGTACAGTCTAGGCTGGCCTTGAACACACTTCATAGCCCAGGTTCACAGGGATCATCTTGCCTCAGCCTCCTGAGTGCTGGGATTATAATTGTGTGCCTCTACACCTAGCTAAAAGCCTTTTTTAAAAAATAAAAAGTAAAGACATATTTTTGATACACACTAAATAAACACTTTCAGCTTCATTTCTTTTTCTGTTTTTTGTGTTTACCCCCCCATACCAGGGATTGAACGCAGAACCTTACACTTGCCAGGAAGGCACTTATGCCACTGAGCTACCTCCCTTGCCCCTCAGCTTAATTTCTTTCATTAAATATATAGTTGGTCGGGCATATATAGAGTTTATTTCATCTTCCAAGTATCTAAATCTTCAGTTAGTCAGTAATTTAACCATATAATGAGATACCTTCCTGCTAACTATTTATATTAAGTAATTTAAAAATATTTATGGGGCTTTCGAGATAGCTCAGAGGACTAAGTGCTTGCTTAGGCAAGTGCAGGGACAAGGGTTTGACTCCCAGCACCACATGCCATGTTGGCCCTGCCCCTGGGTGCACTGAGCAGGCCACCAAGACCTGGAGTGGTGGCATATACCTATAATCCCAGCACTGGGGGCACTGAAAACAGGAGGATCGCTACAAGTCTGAGCTGCGCAGTGAGACCCTGTGCCTGCCATGCTGACCAATAAGCTATCAAGGCATTAGCAAGAGAGACACAAACATTCCCAGCATGGGGGAGGCACGAGAGGTCTCCATGCTGTGGTGGCTGGAGTGTGTCACAGCCATAACGGTCCTGTTCTTATCGCCTGCAGGAACTGATGAAGCAGCTGAACATGATCCAGGTGAGTGGGATGACAACACTTGCTCTGTTGCTTCCTTGTTCCATTTTAGCTCAGGGACACTCCCTGTGCTGGCCCTTTAAAGAACACGCAGCTTGATGTTGTTGGAAATCTCTTCTGTAATTTCCTCTGTCCCTTATTCCGGGGCCTAGCACTCTCCTCGTGTTGTTAATTTCCATGGTTTTTGTGAATTTCCCAAGTTTTTTTTTTTCTGTAACGGCTTCTAGTTTCCTTTCGTTGTGATTGGAGAACATTTTGTATGGCTTCAGTCCTCTCAAATACATTGGGCCCTCTTTGTGACCTGCCCTCTGGGGCCCCCTGAAGAACACTCCGTCCCCGCTGCAGAAGACTGCGTTCTGCTGTTGTTGGGGGGCATGCTCTGCAGAGGCTTGTTAGATCCTTGCATTTGGGGTGCTGCTCAGTCTCCTATTTCCTCACGAATCATTTTACTTGGCTGTCCTATCCGTTATTGAATGTCATTACTGGAGCCACAGACTGTTAAAGTGGAACGTTTTCCCTACTCCATTCCATCTTTTTGCCATTCCATTTTTGCTTTGTGTACTTTGCAGCTATGTCACTGGTTGGAAATGCGTTTGTCATTGTTGGATCCCCCTAGTGGATCACACGCCATCATTACAAAGTGTTTCTTTTTTATTGTCTTGTTTGTTTTTTAGTTTATTCTGGTCCTAGAATAAGCTCTTCTAACTTTCCTATGGCTGCTGTGTGTAGCGAATATCTTTTTCTATCCTCTTTTCTCTTTTATTTGTTCTTTCTTTCTTTTTCTTTTCCAATTGCAAACCAGACTCAAATGCCTTAGCCTCCCAGAGAGCTGAGATCGCAGGTGCCTACCACCACACTGGCTTTTCACCATCACTTTATGTTCAACTATTTATAGTCGTAAGTGGTCAGTCTCCTTATAAATATAGTTGGTTCTTTTTATTCAATCTGACCATCTCTGACTTCATATGGGGTCATTTAATTGGTTCATGAATGCTATTATTGATGGGATTGAATTTGTTTCCAGTCTTTTGTTCTCCTTGTTCTTTTATGCTCCTTTATGTTGCATCTTGTTGGTTTATATTTTGTG
>PVKA01007672.1:46161-76809 GCA_004027165.1 Ctenomys sociabilis
TTTTTTTTTTTTTTTTTTTTTTTTTTTTTTTTTTTTTTTTTTTTTTTTTTTTTTTTTTTTTTTTTTTTTTTTTTTTTTTTTTTTTTTTTTTTTTTTTTTTTTTTTTTTTTTTTTTTTTTTTTTTTTTGTCTTTTTGAGACAGGGTCTCACTATGCAGTTCAGGCTGGCCTTAAGCTCCCTTTGTAGCTCAGGCTGGTCTTGAACTCACAACAATCCTCCTGCCTCAGCCTCCCGAGTGCTGGGATTACAGGCATGCGCCACCACGCCCAGCTTCATTTCTTTAATAATTACTATTTTTGCTGGTTTTCTGAGAATCTGCTCAAAGACTTACTATATATATCTTACCTTTCAAAATCTACTTATATCTCAAGCTTTGCAATATATGAAGCATAAACAGAAAAGTTTGCAAACTATAAGAAGCACAGCTTCATGAACTGTTGTAGAGTGAGTTACTCGTAGAGTTGTTCCTAGAGCAAGATCTGTTGTGTTGCTGGCACCCCAGGGACCCCCATGGGTCCAAGGCCAGGGCAGGGCATGGTTTACTCCACCTAGTGGAGCTCATTCCTACTGGACTCAGACTACAGACAGCTGTGGTGACACTGAGTCGGGCTTTCTTTCCCTAAGAATGCAGAGGCTGTACATTTTTTCTGCAACTACGAAGAGAGCCGAGGCAACTACCTGGTTGATGTGGATGGTAACCGCATGCTGGATCTCTACTCCCAGATCTCTTCTGTCCCCATAGGTAAGAGCTGGAGAGCTAGTTCCAGAAGCTCTGTCTGTCTGTCTGTCTGTCTGTCTGTCTCTCTCTCTCTCTCTTTCTCCAGGCTTTAGACACCCCTCCCCCCCACCAAAATGACACATGCCTATATGTTGCCGGACACCTCAGGGTCCCAAGAAAGAGTAATGCGGTGTAGAGCAGGAGTCCCCAACCCCTGGCTCATGGCTCACCCAGTAAAAGGGGAATGAAGCTTCCGCTGTATTCACAGCTGTATGCCCCATCGCTCACTTTACCGCCTGAGCCGACTGCCTGTCAGAGCAGCCATGGCATGAGACTCTCACAGGAGTGTGAACTCTACTGTGAACTGCACACACACAGGATCTCACTTGTGTGCTTCTTATAAAAAATATTGTGAAATGGTCCACCACTTTCCCCATCTGTGGAAATACTGCCATCTATAAAATTGGTTCCTGACGCCTAAAAGGCAAAACTGGATTATTAGGCATGTGACATGATTTCTCTCATTACTGTGGATATCTGCAAGGTCTGTACCCCTATTCTGCAGGTAGGTAGGTAGAGCCTAGAGAGGTTAAGGGGCATGCAGGAGAAGCACAGCTTGTTTTGAGTGCAGGTCTGTGTGACCACAGTGTCCACAGTGTAGGACATCAGGATGGGTTTCCAGAACAGCCTGCATCCAGGACTCCTGTCCAAGTTGTCCATGGAAGAAGAGCACTCAGGAGAAAGGAGGGAAGAGAAAGGGCAGGGCGACAAGCAGAAGGAATGGGGGGACTCTGGAGAATCAAGCTGTGCCGGGGGCCTGTACTAGCCCAGCATTGCCTGTCAGCTGCCAGAGAGGAGGGCCTGTGTCTTCTCCTGGCAAAATGGGTTCTACGCAAGACAATCCTCTAGATGGAGGCAGCGGGAGCCATTATCAGCCAGCACACACCGCAGCTGGGAGCAGGCTGACCTGCCCAGGAGAAGCCAACTGACCCAGGTGGAATGCCAGCGGTATCTGCCTTCCCGACTGCCCTCCCAGCCATGCAAAGCTATGCAGATGACAGGACGGACAGGGCTATGGAAACATAGAAGCTGCTGCGTAGTCAGCGTCCCTCTGGTTGGTTAGTAGACTCCTGGCTGCGGCTGCGGCTTTGGGCTGTGTATGGTGAAGCAGCTCCTGTTGCAGATGAGCTTGATTACCTGCCGCAGAGGAGGGGGGTGGGTCCTGTGCTCTCCAGCAGCAGCACCCCGGGCCTCTCAGCAGTGTGGGGAAGTTCTGCTGACACCCAGCCTTCATGGTCCCCCTTCTCAGCCTACCAGCCCGTTTTCTCGAGCCAGGAGGATGTGATCAGAGACTAATTGGGTCGCTACGGAGGCTTTAAGAGATGCCTCGGGATTTGCAGGCACTTTAGAGTCAAAGAGTTAGAAAAACCTCCCCTTCCCTGTATGCTAGAGTGGAAAGGATGGGCTCTCAGTCGTCCTAGATTCAAATCCTGCTCCTTCTCTTGGTCACGGTGCTGGGACCACACCCAGGGCTGCTCAGGAGCAATCCCAGCCATCAAGTAGGTGAAGAGTCAGGTCTGCAGCACTTGTTAGAAGACTACATCGAGACAAAAGCTGTAAGAGTTCTTTCAGGCTACTTTATATCCACTATCTTTAAAATCTTAGGAATATTTGGGGTTTTTCGATTTTGGCTTTTGGTTTTTGGTTTCTAGCAAAGGGTTAGTTAATGGGCATTGAACTCACTTCCCGTGGGTCTGAAGAGCTACATCTTCAGCCCTTTTATTTTATTCATTTATGCTTTCAGACAGAGTCTTATTAAGTTGCGCAGGCTGCCCTGAAACTTGCAGTCATCCTGCCTCAGTTTTCCAAGCAGTTGGGGTGACATGTGTGTGCCTGGCTTGAAATGATATTTTTAGCCCAACGTCCTGCATGCCTGGCATGGGGCTAAGCGCCCTGATATTCCTTCATCCAATGGCCACAACACCCCCTCTGTTCATGTCATTGCCAGGGTTCAGCAGGCGGCAGTTTGCCCCGTGGGCACAGCGAGCCTAGGAACATGAATCAATGACTCTGTCCCCACAGAGCAGCCTTTTGAACTCCTGCCCTGCAGTTGGGGCATCAGTGAGGGTCCCACAGCATGGAAACCTACATGGGATTCCTATGACCTGAGGGACTGGCTCTCCTCTCTTTCTCTTTCAGGAGCCACTAAAACAAGCCCATTCTGTGGCTTTAATGAGATTTCCCTTATCTACTGAGGCAGAAAAGCCACAAACACCCAGGCAGCATGGTAAGGAGACAGGACACAAGGATCTCTGGCCAAAAACAGTTGGAAAAACCCAGACAGTGTTCTGTCCTTGAGTGGCAAGCGAGCCTAGGCAGCGGGTAGGGAAGGGGCTGGAGGAGGTCAGTGTCTCCCACAGCCCCCTCCAGCCTCCCCCAGCCCATGCTCTGCAGCACAATGAGCTCTCAAAGCTTTTCCAGTCTGTTCATATCATTGCTCTTTCCCTTTGCTCTTCTAGACTCCACCTTAGAGAAAGCCTCTCCTGGGTGATGCTGATTCTTAGCTGTCTAAACTTGCCAGCCTTTGATTATATCAGAGAACGGTCCCAGGCCTGAGAGCCTCAGACTGGTGACACAAAGCTACAAATGCTACAATGACACCCAGTCTCCTTCCAAAAGACATGCATTTCAATCAGAAAGTGAATTGGGTTAGTGCAAGGCCTTAGTCCCCTGGGGCTGCTATGACAAAATGCCAGAGACCGGTACATTTTCAACAACCAAGGCCTACTTGCCACAGCTGTGGAAGCTAGAGAATCCAAGATCAAGGCACCAGCAAAGGCAGCACCCAGGGTCTGGCAAGAGCCGGCTTTCTGGTTCATGGATGATGCATCTTCGCTGTGACTCAACAGAGCAGCAGGCTGCAGAAGCTCCCTTGGGCGCCTTCTAAAAGGCTCCACTCTCCTGACCTAATCACCTCCCATAGATCACACCTCCTAATACTGTCACCTTAGGGGCTAGCAGGTCAACACAAAGATGTGGGGGGATAACAAATATTCAGACCATAAGGGTATGTGTAATAAAAAAAAATGTGGTGCTTCCAGGTAGCAATGGTTCTTTTCCCGTAGAGTCCACTTTCTGCTCCAAGAGTTACCCATTAGTCTTCTCACATGTGACAGTGTTGAGTTCTTGCCCCTCTCACTCAATTGCTACATCATTCATTCAACTGAAACGCCAAATGAAACGCATTAGGCTGAATATTTGAGGGGGTGGGTCTTATGATCTCATCTCCAGACCTCAGGGCCACCCTCCTCCTAAAAGCTGGGCCTTCCTGCAGGGCTACTTCAAGGCCTGGCAGTAAGGAACAGAAGCCCCCTGCATACCACAGATGTTTGACAGATGGGAGGATTTTTTTTTTTTTTTTTTTTTTTTTTTTTTTTTGGCAGAACTGGGGATTGAACTCAGACCCTTGTGCTTGTCAGGGATGCGCTTATTCTACTGAGCCAATTCCCCAGCCTGATGTTGGATAGATGGATGCTGTCCTGAAGAGGGCAGATAGAGAAGGTGCTGCTCGCACTGGAGCTGCACCGTCCTAGGCCCAGAGCCTGTCTCTGAGGTAGAGAAGCCAGGCCTGTTCTTTGTTTTCATTAGCCCCAGTGAGCCAGCAAATCCTGCCTCCAAGCTGCTGAGAAGATTAAGTGAAATCAAGCATATAGAGCATTTGATGCAGAGCCTAGCACATATTGCTCAATAAATAGGAGCTCTAATCTCATTAGTTATGTATGTTTTCTTTCTCTTCTTTTATGTTGCGGAAGTTTAAATATGTAAAGACTGAAATTTCTGAGAATGTTTGTCAACGTGATTGAACCGGATGAAGCTGTGTTTTATGCCATTCATTCATCAAACACACATGTGGTGAAGCATTAAAGAAGCACCACGCAAGTGAGGAGGCAGAGAAGTTAACTTACAGTGTGAGGCAGGACATCTTCATTTTGTCTTTGGATCACTTGTTACATTTGTTTTGTTTTGTATGGAGAATTGAACTCAGGGCCAGTAGGCACTGTGCCACTGAGCTACATCCCAAGCCCATTCATTACAATTTTATAGAAATATAATTGATTGGGGCTGGGGAGATGGCTCAGTAGAACAAGCACTTCCCTGGCAAGTGTAAGGGCCTGAGGTCAATGCTGGTTCCACCAAAAAGAAAAAAAGAAGAAATACGATTATCGTGCACTAATCTTGCATCCTTGTTAGCACTAATCATTTTTTAGTGGACTCCTTAAGATTTCTCTATAAATGGGTCGGTGAGATAGCTCAGCAGTCTAAAGCGCCTGCTTAGGCAAGCACACAGGGACCCCAGTTCGATCCCTGGCACCATATGCTGAGCTAGCCCCGCTCCTAGGGTGGGCTGAGCCAGCTACAAAAAAAAAAAAGTAAAAGGATTTCTCTCTATAAGATCTGTGAGTAGAGGTAGTTTCACTTCTTCCTTTTCCAATCTAAATACTTTGTGTTTCTCTTTCTTACATTGTATTTGTATTCTGCCTGCCCGAAACCTCTAATATGATGCTCACTAGAAGTGGCAGGGGAGAATGTCCTAGCCTTGATCTTTGGGAGAAAGCACTCTGTCTTTCACCACTGAGTACTGTTAGCTGTAAGTTTTTTTAGCAGGCTGAGAAGGTACTTTTCAATTCCTACCTTATTGAATGGTGGTTTTTTGTTTTTTGTTTTTTGTTTTTTCAATCATGAAACCACACTGGGTCTTGTCAAATGCACCTGGTGAGAAGATCACGTGGTTTGATTTTTTATTCTACTGACATGATGTATTGCATTCAGGCCTTGCATGATAAATACTTCACAGGGAAGTGACCCGACACAGCAGGGCAGGAAGCAGGGAGGCAGGCTGCAGACCTCAGTAAAAGGCTTCCCCAAAGGCGCCTCCTCAGGACATTGTGACAGGAAAAAATCTGGATGCTCACAGAGGCAAAGAGAGGGCATGTAAGGCGGGGGTTGCTGTGGAAGTTAGGCATGCAGAGAAGTGTGCGCTGGGGCACAAAGCCGCCCCAGGACAGAGCAGAGAATCAAACTAGGGAGGCACAGCTTGCCCCTTCCTTATCCTCTGTGGTCTGCCCAGTGCCCAAAGTAGGCACCAAAACCCCACGGCTACCAGGACCACACCGAGGCCCCTCCCTCCTTCTCCCTACCCTCAGAATGATCATCTGTTCTGATACCGCTCTAGGAAGAGTCCAGCAAGACCTGGTGGCCTCCATGGCCTCCGCAGACACTGTGACCCTGAAGCTCCCGAGACTGCCTCCTGCTGGGCCTCCTGGTGAGGACCACAGGTCCCTGCAGAACACTCAGCAGCTTGTCAAGCAGCTTGCTGAGACACAGAGCAGCTTGACTCTGAGGGAAGCCACCATGCAATAAAATCATAGAGAATATCTTCAAAAAGGTCCTAGAAGGTTAAAATCTTGCTGGAATCTAACATGACCACAGAGTAAGCCTGATGGATTTGTTTCTTTGATTTTGTTTTTCAAGTTAGGCATGGTGGCATGCTCCTATAATCATAGCATTGTAGGCTGCTGAGGCAGGAGAACTGCAAGTTCAAGGCCAGCCTCAACAACTTGGCAAGAGCTTGTCTCAAAACAAAGACCATAAAGGGCTGGAAGCATAACTCAGTGATGAAGATGCATCTGGTCTCACTTCTCAGGATAGAAAAAGATTATTTTTAAATTTTAATTAAAGGGGAGTACTGTTTTTCCCAAGCCTGATCCCCACCTCCAATTTCTTCCCCAAAGCCACTACTATTGTTTTCTTGTAGCAAGATGGTCAGTGCCTATGTAAGGACTTCTATATCCATTTCTTTCCATTTTCACGTAGTAGTAGACCCCAGAGATCATTGTAACTAAGCAGAGCTAAACCTCTCGTCCTCTGTCACAGCTGCATGGTCACGTCAGAAGGCATGCATCACAGGGATGAATCATAGTTGCTTCCCTGATCTGCTATTGATGGATGTTCAGTTTCTTTCCAGTCTAGACCATTACCGCGTCTCAGCTAAGATCTCAGTGTGTGGGTCTCTAGACACATCTGTGGGAAAATTCATAGAAGAGAATTGCTGGATTAAAGCATGTGCTAAGCCTTGTCTTGGCAGTAAACATAATGGGACCCTGGGAGTGAGCACAGAACGAGGCTGGTGACAGATGGGGGCACACTGTGCAGTCCCCAGGTAAACAGCAAACATTCACTGAGCTCCACCTCAGCCAGTGGGTCCTGACGAGAAAGCAGGAGGGAATCCATACTTTGTCACTTTGGCCTGCAAAACAGCGGCTAGCCTTGTCTTGAAATGTGTTTTGCCCTTGCCTTCACCTCCTCCTAGGTTTGTCTAGTCTGCCAGGGTTCAACCTGACTGAGCACCAGATGCCCTAGGGCACTGGCTGCAGATTTCTGGGCTGTATGCCACCAAGAGATTGTTAAGACAGGGTCAGCACCCCAGGCATCTCTGCCTACAGAGGATAAAAGACTCTGGCAGTATGAAGAGAATTTCAGAGTTGGAAGGGATGGGGCAAGGATGTGGGAACCCCAGACTGGGATGCTTTCTCTAACACACCCTCCTCTCCCCAGGTTACAGCCATCCAGCCCTGGCAAAACTGATCCAACAGCCGCAGAATGTGGTATGTCTTCCCTGTTACCTAAAGACCAAATATTTCAAGGCCATTCATGGGATCTCTGGGCAGCCCTTAGAAACAGCGTATTCACTCATTCATTCATTGAGTCAGTCAGTCAGTCATCATTCCACAAAAGGTATCAAGCTCACACTATGCTCTAGGCACTTGGAGTACCTTGAGGACCCAAAACACAGTACCCACATTCTCGTGGACACAATTGGCTAGCCACACACATAAGCAAAGAATTGCAATCAGCTGGGTGTGGTGGATCACACCTATAGTCCCAGCACTCAGGAGGCTGAGGTAGGAGGATTAGTGCGAGTTTGAGACCAGGCTGGGCTACAAAGTGAGTTCAAGTCCTGCCTGAACTGCATAATGAGACCCTGTCTCAAAAAGATAAAAGGAGGAAGAGGAGAAGGGGAAGGGGAAGGAGAAGGAGAAAGAGAAGAAAAATTGCAACCATACAAAGTACCACAGAATAAGGCAGCCAGTTGTATAGGCATAGAGCAGTGATAATAATTAGTAGTGCTACGGAAAGTATGAGCTGTAACATTGACATGTTTGTGAAGCCTGCACAGTTGTTGTCCCCATTTTACCCAGGAGGAAACTGATATACAGAAAGGGACCCCCAAATCGGGTAGACTGCACCACCCTTCTGTCTAACGGTCTTGCTCCTGCTCTTTGTTGCTGCGTGCATGGAATCGCACAGTGTGCTCTGTCTTGTGTGCCTTCTTTCACGTCTGAAGCCAGCGGTGGTGGTACACACCTGCAGTGCCAGCCGCGCAGAGGGCTGATTGCAAAAGATCACAAATTTGAGGCCAGCCCAGGTAACTTAGCAACTTAGCAATTTAGCAAGGCCCTAAGTAAAATTTCAAAGTAAAATAAAAAAGGGAGGGCCGGCCAGATAGCTCGTGGATTAAAGTGCTTGCTGAGGCAGCTGCAGGACAGGGATTCAATGCCTGGCATGCTGTGCTGGCCCCACCCTGGGACTCACAGAGCCTGCTATTGAGACCAGGTGTGGCGGTGTGCGCCTGTAATCCCAGCCCTTGGGCGGCTGCAAACAGGAGGATCACTACGAGTCCAGCCTGTGTAGTAAGACCCTGTAGACCCTGTACTAAATATATTTTTTTTAAAAAAGGGCTGCTGCATAGTTCCAGCAGTAGAACAATTGTCCAGTGTGCACAAAGCCCTCAGTTCAGTCCCTGGCATGCCAAAGGAAAACAGGAAACAAAACAAGTTACAACTGTGTGATTCATTCTCCAAGTGATGCGCGGCCTCTGACCAGTGGCTTCAGAGGGTCCCAGTGCGTGAATGCACTAGTCGGTAGGTACGTCCTTCCTGCTGCTGGGGGGCACATGGGTGGTTTTCAGTTCGGGGCTCCAACAAAAATGGCTGCTGTACGCGAGTGTGAGCCTCACTATACACACAGCAATGTGAGTGCTGGACACGGGGCTGAGACCCCGTGGGTTGGCATGTGTCAGGGTTGAGCTTCAGCAAACCCCACCAAGCCAATCCTGATTTCCGCTCCCACCAGCAAGGTGGGGAAAGGAGAGGAGGTCCAGCTGCTCCAGATCCTCACCAACAATGGGCATCATTGGAGGGCTTTTATTTGACTCAGAGAGGGACACGCTGGGCCACGCATGACAAGGAACTTGATTCCCAAAAGCAGATCTAAGGAAGGCAAAGTCCTGGTAAGGAACTGGGTCCCCAGCCTCAAAATGGTCTTCCCTTTAATCAATAGAATTGAAGATCACTAGAAAGAACCACTGTTTCCCCTTTATAAATGGCTGTGCTCTTCCCAGGGGAGCAAGGAGACCTTCTGGCCTCCAATTAGTTAACAGGTGCAGGCGTCACTGGAGAGGAAATTAGGGCTTCTGAAGGGGTCTGATGAGGTTTTTTCCCCAGAAGCTCTGAGGATATTTACATTCAAAGCCAAGCTTTGTTCTGAAACAGCATAAGAATCCCAGATGCCTTGGCAGTTGGTGCTGAAAAAACATCTCAACAAACATGTCAAGCACATTTGCAGTGTCAGCTGCCTGCAGGGGCAGAATCTTCCCAAGAATGTGTGATGTCAAAGCCCAGGGATTCTGACTCCAGGAAGGCCCTTCCAGGTCCTGGGGGCCCAGCCATCTCTAACCCTCTCCCCGCTGAAGGCTGGCCCTGCTCCTCACCTCCCATTTGAGTCCCTGGCAGCAACCTCTCTCCAGTAGCCCCTCACACCTCCTGCCTCACCTCCCCCTAGCCCAGCTGTTTCCCAAGCCTCCCAGGAGTGTCTGGCACCCAGGGTTAGGAAGCTGCTCCACTTCCCTTACTGATCTGGCTCCTTCACTCTTCTCCAGTCTTGTTTTGTTTTGTTACTGATGGTGGAACCCAAGACCTCCCACATGCCAGGCAAGTGCTCTGTCCTGAGCCACGGGCCAGCCCCAGCCTTGTTTCTTGCAATGTGTTCCCTTACCAGTAATCAGCTGAATGCTGGCTGTGTGCTGGGCACAGCTCTCATCTGGGCCACAGCGGTGAGATTGCAGCCTCTGTTGCAGTCGTGTGAGCTGTTCTACAGAGCACTGCTCTGGGCCTTGGTGAGAAGAAATCCTGACCATGTGTTAGAGACGCACTGGAATGGGTGCACACCAAACTGACAGCCCCTGGCTGTAGACACTGCAGATGGGCTTCCGGTACTTGACCTGTTCAAGGTAGTTTCTTGCCAGGTTGTCAGTTCCTGAGGAGGAACCTGTCATAATGACTTCATGTAACTGCACAGGTAAAACCATATCCCCTGAAACTAATGCCTGGGCTCCAGTTGCAATTTCTTCCATCACCAGAGCCATGTTACATTGCCCTCTGGCTATGTAAGAGCTATGGGGCATCAGGCAACCCATTCAGGAGCCCTCCTGTCTCTCAGGAGCTATTCCTGTTTCCCATTCCAAGTCCCTACACCCTATTCCCCATTCCTATTCTCCAATAGATTTTCTTACTCTTAAAAAAAATTATGGGGCACCCTGAAGGCATGGTTATGCCACAGTATATGACAGCTTACAATGTGACTTTCCTGTACCTGGGATGGACATTGCTCAAGAGGCCTGGCCAGGTGAGACAGACACCCACCTGTGACTCCCAGGCCCTCTCTGTATCCATCTCACCTCCTACCTCCTTACAAGCTCAGGGGTGTCCCTATTTTGGCAGATGAAGACCCTGAAGTTCAGAGAGGTTTGTAATTATCTCCAGGTTGCACAGTCACTTAAACCAAGCTCATTCTTGTCATGCTGCCCTTGAAGGTTCATGGCTGATAGTGAAGCTTCTAGAAACCTGTCCTCATTTGATTCTGCAACCCGATGTCCCAGATAGCTTCTGCTCTTGGTGTCATGCTTTGTCAAACAAGAACACCACCCCCACATCACTCCCAGCCCCAGATAGGCAGTCAAGCTACCAGCCTGCCCGTCCTTCCTCTGGGAGCCTCTCCCCTCCTACTCATAGCTGCAGTCTGCCTCCACCCCTATTACATCTTAGCATGAGGAAAAAATGCTCCCTAAAGGCCTCAGCAGCCCAGCCCAGGTCTCCAGGTTGTACCTCACAAACTCATAGCTGGCATTAACCCTGGCGGGGGAGCCTGCTGGGAGGGTGTGACACAGCAGCAGGTGCACCCAGGCTGGATCTGCTCTGTGCTGGTACAAACGCCTGTGTTTCCCAACTCTACAAGGAAGAGGGTTCAATTCCCTTGTCACTGCTCCTAGACCCACACAGGTGGTCACAAGGAGAAAGGGCAACAGAGGTCTGAATCCTCCACAATTTCTAGAGGCCCAAGCCACGTCCCAAAGCCACAGGGAGAATGACTTCTGGGACCTCCCTATCCTTGAAACTTCCCCATGTGGTGATGGTGCTCCTTAGATTCCCATTAAGCTTATTGTACTATGTCTGAGAAAGAGAGAGACAGAGAGACCAAGACCCAAGAAGTGTGCATATCCCAGCATAACCCTCCCTTTTTATAACCAAACGCCCTTCCTTGGAATACCTGTAGATTTAAAGATGGCTGCTATCTGTCTTTCCCAGCTCACACAATGGTTACATCTCACCACAGCAAGATGCATTTGTCAGAACTGTGCTTCAAATTACTCTGGTCAGAGACATAGATTTTTTTTTTTTTTTTTTTTTTTAATTTTACTGAATTCCCAGTACTGTCCTTTGTGGTGGTATTGTGGGATGTGGTCCAAGATGCTACATTGTGTTGAAGCTATGATCCATTTTTATAAGCCAAATCTGCTTCTTCATGACCTCACTGTTCATCCTGGTGCAGCCCCCTCCCCTGGGGAGCAGAGTGACCCCCAGGGCTAGCTGTTCTTCCTCCACTGGCAGGTATCTGATGTTAGTGTCCAGGCAGCTCCCACCACCCATACAGTGGGCCTTGGGCTCCTGGTCAACCTCCCACTGTGTCCCTGGCTCACCTCCATCCTTGGGTCCCATGAGTGACCTCTGCCCCTGTGCAGCCTTCACCTGATATTTCTCTTCTGAATTCACTGGCTTGATACATTTTGCCACTAAATCTGACACATCTCTATCCTCAAGTACAATAGCTTAATGAGTGTGATCAGTGAGCGTGACAAAGTCATCGAAAGGATTCGCCCAAGGACGTCACATAGTAGGTTCCCAAGATGGACCGTGCTCACTTCCTTCTCTGAGCCTGAAGTATCGCCAGTCCCTTCCTGGCCTGAGGTCACTCTGTAGAAAATCACTACCGCCTGGGGCATCCCTGGCACACCTGTGAGCAGGAAGAACAGACCACAGTCTTCCCAATTTAAAGATAAAGTAGTTGGGACTCATTAGTTTTAAGTACCTTAACCTTAACAGCTGTATCTCCTAATGTGGCCCTGCTGCACCCCCAAAATGGGCTCCGGAATGGAAGCACATTTAGAAACCCAAAGCCTGTGAATGAATGTGCTCTACTGTGCAGAAATACCCCACAGAGTTTTCATGGGGGGTTCGATAAAGAGGTCAAGGATGGAGTGAGGGGCACAAACCTTCCTGATGCTTATTTATGTATTTTAGTATGTGTACTACTAAAGCAAGTGCATGACTGGTTATTTATAAAACTAGAGAGAAATACCTCTGTAATCTAATCCTTCCCATGTGATTCCAACTTGCCCTAAATGTTACAGCCTTGGGCCAACACCTTTTTTTTTTTTTTTTTTTGTCTTTTTGAGACAGGGTCTCACTATGCAGTTCAGGCTGGCCTTAAGCTCACTTTGTAGCTCAGGCTGGTTTCAAACTCACAACAATCCTCCTGCCTCAGCCTCCCGAGTGCTGGGATTACAGGCATGCGCCACCACGCCCGGCTAGGGCCAACACCTTGGGCTAACACGCTCTAACCTGAAGTGAATCAGACACTGTTCCTCCCTTCGGCTGTTGTAAACGGCAGTGCCTCAGTAGGAAATACGTTGCTTTTGCCTGCATTTGAAATCACTTTTTTTTTTTTTGTCTTTTTGAGACAGGGTCTCACTATGCAGTTCAGGCTGGCCTTAAGCTCACTTTGTAGCTCAGGCTGGTCTCGAACTCACAACAATCCTCCTGCCTCAGCCTCCCGAGTGCTGAGATTATAGGCATGCGCCACCACGCCCCACTTGAAATCACTTCTTTATAGAAAACCTAAGCCAGGCATGGTGGCCCATACCTATAATCCCAGCACTTGGGAGGCTGAGGCAAGAGGATTGTTGTGAGTTCGAGACCAGCCTGAGCTACAAATTGAGCTTAAGGCCAGCCTGAACTGCATAGTGAGACCCTGTCTCAAAAAGACAAAAAAAAAAAAAAAAAAAAATAGAAGACCTAGCATGAGATTGCTGCCAAATTTTAGAGTTGGGGAAGCACAGCAAGCCCCAGCACTGATTGAACAGTGGAGACTTTGAGTTCTGGCCGGGAATAGAAGTGAAATGGGAGCTAAACTTGGAAATCAACTTCTTAAGCCAGTGGGGGGGTCACAGGATTCTAGACATAGGGTAAAAGAAATGAGAGGAGGAATAGGCTGAGAGAGGGGAAGAATTGTGTATTTTCCCAGGATTTGGTTTGTTCCTCTCTCTCATCTCTTTTAAGATTCTTTCTAGTTATTATCATGGCCAACTGCCCTGGGGCTGGTGGGGACAGGGCTGTCTTTTAGCATACAGAATGGAAAACAGGGTACCTTTGGACACAAATTTAATTCTTTCCATGATCTGGTTGTAAATAAAATCGGATGAGAACCAAATCAAATTTTCCCAGAAGGTCAACATTGAACCTAAGCACTGCATTGTAATTATATAAGGAACAGGTTGTGCGATGGTCACTCTGGGGGCCACACTCGATCCAGCCTACCTGGTGAGGGACTCTGCCAGGCCTGCAGGCATCCTGTCCTCAAAGATAAGCAGGAAGAAGGCAGGGTAGAAATCTAGCAAGGGCAAGGAGGCAGTCCAGGCTTGGAGCAGGGTCACAAGACAGCCAGGTCAGAGTGTAGCTCTTAACACACACAAACAGAAGTGGTGTCAGCTGTCATGGCTGTGATGGCTTCAGGGTTATTTTGTGGAGCTGGAGTGCTGACCACATAGGCTCTGAGAGCCCTGGTGGGGCGGCTGTTGTCCACTCTTTGGCTTCTGGAGGTGGTATCCCCATGGATGAGGAGCAGGCAACCGGCCTGGGGAGAGAGATCATGCTGGCAGCTGGGAAGGGACTGGACCCATGCAATGCACTAACCCCACAGGGGCTTCAGGCACCACGGAAGACCCTAATTTAGTCCCGTCATCACCAACAAGCGAATAGTGGGCTGCAGCTGCGGAGAGGACAACAGCACTGTCATCTGGTTTTGGCTGCACAAAGGCGAGGCTCAGCAGTGCCCAAGTTGTGAGCCTGTTTCAGGCTGGTGCCTCACCAGCTGGCCCATGGACTCCCTTGGAAGGTGCTGCGAAGTCTCTTTCCAATGAAGACAAGCTGGGTATCAGCTCCTTCCCTCGGTGAAACACACACACACACACACACACACACACACACACACAACTCACTTAGTGGAAACTTCTGCCGTTGGTGGCCTTCCAAGATTGGTCATTGCTGGCTTGCGTTTCTCCTCGTACACTTTAAGGAAAGTGCCAGGTGACAGGGCAGCAAGTTCCATGGTGACACATGAGACAGTGGCTCTGCCTAGTGCCTCATCTTGTTAGCTGGCCAGCTGGCAACCAAACCTGGCTTTTAGGGACAGCTGGTCAACAATGCAGCAACTTGTGTGGGACTGGCCTCCAGCCAGAAAGTGTTTTAATATATTTTGGACCAGAATTTTAAAGTCAATGCACACCTGTATTTCTCCCCGACTTTTGAAAAATCCCAACAGAGCAGCTCCTTGCTCCACGCATTCCTTATTTAGCCTAGGCACCCAGGAGCTGTTTTCTGTCATCACACTTTTGCCCGTTCTACAGAATGTCATAGAAAAGGGCCCATGAGGGCTGCCACCACTGGCTTCTGGCTTCTCTCTCCCAGCACTGTGGTGGTGTGAGTCTTCCATGTACTTCTGCATATCGGTGGGTTGTTCTTTTCCATTACTAAACAATATTCCACTGTACATAAACCACAGGTTGTTCATCTGTCCCCTATTGGAGGGACATTGAGTAATTTCCAGTTTTTGGAAAGTTAGAATAAAAACTGCCATCAGTGTTGATGCACACATCCTGTGTGGACATGCTCCTCAGTGACACTTGCGAGGACTTGGAGCGGACTGCTGGGGAGCAGGGCGAGTGCCTACTCAGCCTTCCGGGAGCTGGCGCTCTGCCTTCCCAACTGGGTAGACCACCTCACCTTTCCATCAAAGAACTCGCTAGAATGACAGGTCCAGATTCTCCACGTCCTAGATAACATTTGTCATGTCCATGTTTTGGCCATTTCGATGGGGTTTTCTCATTTATAGTTTTGCAATAAGATGCAAAAACAAAACAAAAAGAGGTCCCTTGTGCCCTTCACAATACTTTTAGCTTTCCTCCATGGAAGCATTGTGCATAATTATGGTACGGTATCACACCTAAGAAGCTGATACTTTCTCTAAATCCAGACCAATCCTAGTGAATTTCTCTAAAAGGCAGGGAAATGTGTCCTTCTCAACACCGACAGAACACCCTCAGCGCCCCTGAGAGTCTCTTGGGGCCCGTTGTCCTTGAAGAGGTACAAAGTGAACAGGGACTGGGTGGCACTGGGAGAAGTCACTGTTTGTCTGCTGGCCTTTTACAGAGCACCTTCATCAACCGACCTGCTCTGGGTATCCTGCCCCCAGAGAACTTCGTGGACAAGCTCAGGGAGTCCTTGCTATCGGTGAGTGAGGGGCGGGGAGGCAGTTCTGCCCTGCTGCTGTCTCACTTCCACCTTCCAGCCCCACTTCCCCTTCAGCCAGGGCAGCAAGCGACTATAATCCCAGCAAGCGACTATAATCCCCAACCAAGAGGGAGATGGTGTTGCTGTTGAAATCTGGCTCTTTGCATTTAATTGTTTTTGTTTGTTTGTTTGTTTGTTTGTTTTTGACTAAAGATTAAACCCAGGGCCTTCACATTGACCTACATCCCCAGGCCTTTTTTTTTTTTTGTGTGTGTGTGTGTGTGTGGCAGGGGTGGGGTGGGAGGGTAAGGGTGAGGGTGAGGCAGGGTCTCACTGAATCACTAAGTCTGGGCTTGAATTTACACTCCTCCTGCCTCAGCCTTCCACAGTTGGATCTATTCTTTCATGAGGAATATTTTTAATTTTCCTCTTATAGAAAAGAAGAGAATTTTGTGTGCAGGACAATGGGAAACCAGGGAAAATTAATATTTGTCCTGCGAGAGGAACATTGCGTGTGTTACTCATTCCTCCCCCAACTTTTCACCTTTAGTTGTAACAAGGCTTAAAGTCACTGGGAATCTCAGTTTCCTACTTGAAAAGGAGGAATGGGTATCTTAGGAGTGGCAGCTGCATCTAGAGGCACGGAGGTGGCTTTTTGTGTCTCCTTCCTTTCTGCTGGCTTCAAGGCCCTCCTGGGCTGCTCTTCCAACCCTACATATGCCTGTGTCCATCCACACATCTGGCTGCTTCCCAGAGTTTCCTTCCCTCCCTTGAATGGCTTCCACGTAAGGGAAGTGGGAGGACCCTGGGGACACAGCTCCAGGCAGGACACATGGAGGTCAGTTGGGCCTGGGCTCTCTCCTCATTGCATCTTGACAGGTGGCTCCCAAGGGGATGTCCCAGCTTGTCACCATGGCCTGTGGCTCCTGCTCCAATGAAAATGCCTTCAAGACCATCTTCATGTGGTACCGGGTAAGGCTTGGGGTACAGACACACGCACTCTCATTTGACTACAGATGACACGGTCTGACAGTTCGCCCTGATAGGCTGGAGGGTTAGATTTAGTGGCCAGGGTCAAGTCTAAATAAGACAGCCTAGCTGCAGTTTCCCCAGCACCCTAATGTAGTGCATGGTACAAAAGGTCACGTGATGCTGTGACATCAAACATACGCAATGTACTTAGCTTCATAGCAAGTGATAGGTTTCTTCATGGGCACTGTGCAGCAGAAAAACAGGAAGAAGAAAAAAAAAAAAAGGAGCTTTGTTTTCTTTGAGGACACAGAAAGAATGTGGAAAAGGATGAGAAATTAGCTGGATTGGAATGAAGGGATTTTATGGCCTTTTGCCAGGGGTGGAGCTTGGAGGGGATGTTTAGATATACCTGAGGGAGCAGATTGGAGTCTTCCCCGAGGCTGTGGGAAGGGTGGAAGTAAATCCTGGGCTAAGTTGAAGAAGAAGGGGGAGGTGGTCTTGGAAAGATGGGCTTTTGTTGTAAGGGCATCGACTATATTAGCTGACCACCATGATAATTTCAGCAATTTACACTAGAGCCGGAACCTGTCAGCAAGTACCATCTCAACAGAGCTGGGTTTGCACCTGACAGAATCTTAATGCATCGCAGTGCAATGCACCGTTCATCTAATTGTCACTGCTGTTGTTTTGTTGTTGAAAGCACAGTGAACCATTTCAAGCTGCAAGGCAGACACCTCGGGATCACTGCATGGGATCACCTCCTGAGAAAGGACTAGCTGTCCCCACTAAACCAGAGTTGGGTAGAAAGCTTAGGCCCCATCAATCTCCAGCCTCTGAGGAATTATTCTGTTCTGTCTTTCCAGAGCAAGGAAAGAGGGCAAAGAGGATTCTCCAAAGAAGAGCTGGAGACCTGCATGATTAACCAGGTAGGTGGAGCTGGGTCTCTTGCCTCCTTCACTTGGTGGGGGGGAGCTGCGAGGCACCTTCCAGCTGCTGACTCCTGGCTGACCCCCACTTTTGGTTAGGAGAGGTCCTTAAATATTTCTGCCCCTGAGGGCTGGGGCTACGTGGGGCACTTCCTGACCAGCCTTAAGCAATTTCCCAGAACAGAGGCCTGAATTTGACAGACTTAAGGAAGGCATTAATGAGACCTATAGTAAGTCCCAGGCTTACACAGGAGCTCTGTTCTGGGAGAACACTTGTAAATGCAACAGAGTGAGTCTCACACAGCGTACCTGTGAAGGTTCACAGCTCAGATGTACTAACGGTACAGAAGAAGCTGAATCAGCTAAGGTGTACACATGACAGTTTACCTCATCTGTGCTTTTTTTTTTTTTTTTTTTTTTTGTCTTTTTGAGACAGGGTCTCACTATGCAGTTCAGGCTGGCCTTAAGCTCATGTTGTAGCTCAGGCTGGTCTTGAACTCACAACCATCCTCCTGCCTCCGCCTCCCAAGTGCTAGGATTACAGGCCTGCTCCACCACACCGGGCTTTATCTGTGCTTTTTAATAACAATAACCAGAGGAAAAAATTTGGAAACCACCTATACCTCCTTCCAAGAATGGGGAAAGATGAATGAAATGTAAGAATGCCAAATGAAACCCTGGCAGTCCCCAAAGACACCAAAGAGGCCATTGCTGGGGCTCAGCGGTGGCCCGTGGGCACTGCAGGAAAACAGAAGGGATAGGATCTGAGGCTTCCACTCAGCTCAACCAGAACAGGCTTGTCTTCTTTACGCATAGGATCCCGTGGAAGTTCAGGCCCAAGTGTCTCCAGTTTTAAGAAAAAAAGAAACACACAGAAATATCAAGACACGTGGCACCTGATTATCCACCGCTTACAGGCACAATACCATTCAGCCAAGATAATAGCCAAAGGTTTCTCTTGGCCCAGACGCGCATACTATAATTTGGTGAAAGCAGTGGAATGTAAATTGGATGGACACTGTGCCTCAGCCCTGTAGGTAATTAGCCAGTAAATAGTAGAAGCAATCCTAGCATTGCTACACGATGGTGTGGCCCTGGGTGGCAAAGCTGGTGGTTTTGGTTTCTTTTTTTTTTTTTTTATGCGTCCTTAAAATCCACTTTTTTTTCCTAACCCCACTTCCTACTTGCAAATATAGCCATACCTCGCTGTCTCTCTCTGTATTCCAATAACCCAGAAAAACTTTTACTCCTCTTTTCTGAAGACTTTTTCTTAAGTGGAACTCATTCTTCTGTTCCTGTCTTTATGCACTTGATATTCATGGACAGCCTATTCCGACAACATTTTTAGATCTAATTCCTCATTTTAGTGCTTGTATCCAAAAGTGCATAACGACATATACTGTGTTGCGACTATAACGAAGATACAAAGGCCCTGGATATAGCTCAGCAGCATAAGCGCCTGCCTGGCAAGCACAAGGCCCTGAGTTCAATCCCCAGTACCACATGCCGTGGAACCAGGCGTGGCAGTGCAGACCTGTACTCCCTGCACTTGAGAGGCTGAGACCTGGGGATCACTACAAGTCCAAACTGTGTAACCAGACCCTGTATCAAAAGTTTTAAAAAATAAAAAGATATAAGGCCTTTTCTTGCAAGCCATAGTCCATCTGCCTTTCAGCAACGGAACTAGCAAGACAAATGCAGCACTCATGGTAGAGCCAGCAGCAAGCTCATTTCCAAGCCAGCCTTTTGTGGGGAAGTTCAAAAGAAAAATGAATTTACAGGAGAAATGCTGAGTCCATACTACGTGGGAAGTGGAGAGCTGCTGTGGCTCTGCAGTCCCCAGGAGCCTGACCAGCTGCATCCAACCTCCTGAGGCCAGGGACCAGAGCAGTGCCCCTCCTGGCAGAGGTCATGTGTGTTGGTCCACAGGAGGAGAAGCAGGAAGAGGCCAGCAACTCAGCACAAGCCAGAGGCTGCAGGCACTCCAGCCCCAAGGCAGGGAAGAGAACCTTAAGCCAACTGGATTTTGCAAATCACTTTAAAATAATGAATTGAGGAAATCCAAGAGGATCCCTTGGCCAAACTGGTAGTTTGCACACAGGTTCCGGCCTGTATCCAGCTTGGGAAGAGATGCTCCCAGGAGCTTTTCAAACTTTACAGACATCCAGAGACAGATTTGTAAAGTGAAGAAATGTAGGAAGACACTGGCTGATACCTTGAGGGCAGACAGGCTTGCCGGAGAGGTGGAGGAGCCAAGAAGAGAGGCCCGAAAAGCAGGGAAAAACAGGAGCGGCAACTGCTGCAGAATCTGAGCTGAGGCCTCTGGAGAGCTACTGACTGTGAAAGAGGTTTCCGAGTTCCCTATGTGCATTGTAATAGCAATTCTGTGTTTACCGATGATCTTGTAATACCCAAAGCCCAAAGTGTAGGAGAGGGAGGTAAGGAGAAGAAGGGGGTAAGAGAAAGAGACACAGAGAGAGAAGGGGAGGGAGAGAGAGGGATGATGGGACTGGGGGCTTCAGTTCAAGTGTGAGCACTTGCCAAGCATGCACAGGCCCTGGGATCCATCGCTGCTACTGCAAAGGTGTATGGGGGTGTGGACAAGAGTGTATTCTAGAACTTGTTGGAGGAGGTCTTCAGATCTTGAAGTTTTCTGCAGAGGTTTTGGTATCTGGTGGAGATAAGCCGGCCTAAAAACTGTCCTGTCACCTCTCAGACCATCAGCCTCTCAGAGCCTGGCCTGAGGGGCCCTGAGACTCCCCCAGCAGTTCCTCCTGAGTGATCTGAAAGAGCTTCCAGATTATCTTGCTGGCAGAGGGTCAGGAAACAGCACAGGGGTGGCAGCTGTGCCATTTGCGTGGGTGGGAAGGGGCTAGGGGCCTGTGCGCTGGGCTCATGTCCCTCTGGAGCCAAGGGGAAGGAAAGGTATATCCTCCTCTCCCTGCCACCTGGCTCTGGCAGGCTTCTTCCAAAGGCCACAAGCATCTGCTGTAAGGTGCCCAGCTGAGTCCCCAGCTCAGGACACCTGGGAGCATGTGCACACCTGCAAGGATGGAACCACCTGTGAGCTGTGGACACCAGAGTCACCCTGAAGCTTCAGTGTGAGCTCTGGGAGAGGCTGCAGAGCAGGTGTCAAACACACAGAGGCCCAGCCAAAAGGAGAGCTACCCTGCATGTGAACGCCAGGCTACCTGCTGCTGCCACGGAGAACCATGGCCCACATGGGCAGCACCTGTGGGAAGCCAGGAGCTCCCACATTTACATGCAATGCCTTTGCTTTAAATCTGACCCTTTTTAAAATGTAAGTGTGTGGGGGCCTGGGGAGATGGCTCAGTAGAATAAGTGCTTCCCTGGCAAGCGCAAGGACTGAGTTCAATCCCCGGTCCCACCAAAAAAAAAAAAAAAAAAAAAAATGTAAGTGTGTGACCAAAACAAAGTATCTGGCTGGGTGTGGACACCAGGGGGTGTAGACTGCACCTTGTGCCCAGGAAGGACTCGAGTGTTCTTGCAGACTTCCTTGGTCTTCCTCCGGATTCACAGGGTGGCTTGCCATCCCCAGTCCTCCCAGAGGTGACTGACGCTCATGTCTCTCGGTTTTAGGCCCCTGGATGCCCTGACTACAGCATCCTCTCCTTTATGGGCGCTTTCCACGGCAGGACCATGGGTAAGGAGGAGCCAGCATGTTCAGATGGCACTGAGAGCAATAACACCAGGAACAGTAGCGACACCTGCCTGGGCCTGGCACTGAGCTTTACGCAGATTGTCCCCCTGATTCCACACTGATGGGGGGGGACTGCTTCCCTTGCTTCGCAGATGGGGAGGTCGAGGGTCAGCCTGGGGAGGAACTTTCCAAGGCCTTTCTGTGGCAGAGCCAGAATTCAAACCTTCACCTCTCATCTCCACAGCCTGTGCATGATCTGTGATGAGCTGCAAAGTGTGTGCGTGCACACACACACACACACACACACACACATACAGCAGTTCACAGCTTCTGCTTCAGCTCCAGGGGAGTGCAAGAGCTGGGAACCTGCAGACGGGCCTCCTTGTGCATTGCGTGCCTGTGGCTAAAATACCCATTGTGTCCTCTCCAGAGACCACCCCTGCCAAGTGTCTGCTTTTCTCTTACTGGACTCAGGTTGCCTAGCGGCCACGCACTCCAAAGCAATTCACAAGATCGACATCCCTTCCTTCGACTGGCCCATTGCGCCATTCCCACGGCTGAAGTATCCTCTGGAGGAGTTTGAGAAGGACAACCAGCAGGAGGAGGCCCGCTGCCTAGAGGAGGTAACTGGCCTCCCCCACCTGGCTTCCTGCTCCTGTCCTCACCAGCCAGAGCTTAAGCCCAGAGGAGAACAGACAAGGCCCCTATGTGGGAGGGAGGAGGTAGGGAACAGGAGGCGTGTGCTCAAGGACACCAGGCTGGGAGAGCTAACAACATAGTTTTACTATTCTGGCACTAGTTTCTCTATAATTTACATGTCTTTGAGGTCAAGCTCCAGTGATTCCAAATTAAAGGGAAATGGATTCATTGAAAAAATATGCAGCCAGGTGTGGTAGCACACACCTGTAACCCCAGCACTCTGGGTGGCTGAGGCAGGGGAATCACAAGTTCAAGCCCAGCCTGGACAACTTGGTTACTTAGCAAGACCCTCTGTCAATATACTAAATTTAAAAAAAAAAAAAAAAGAGCTGTGGATATAGCTCAGTGTGAACACCATGGGTTCACCCACAGTACTTCAAAAAGAAAAAAAAATTAATTTAAACTGTATTTTTAAAAATGTATTTAGTACAAGGTCTATAGGGCCTCACTACACAGATCAGACCCATAATGATCCTCCTGTGTTCGGCCTCCCAAGTGCTGGGATTACAGCTGTGCGCCACCACACCCAGTTTCAATCTCCTCTCAGAGCACCCTGGTGGTGGGGCCAGCACGTCATGCCAGGGATCAAACCCCAGACCTTGCGCCTGCCTAAGCAGGTGTTTTAGTCCACTGAACTATCTGGCTAGCCCTTAAACTGCATTTTATTGAACCTAATATATCCCAAATGCTATAACCACATGTAATTAATATTTTAAAACTACTAATGAGCTGTTTTATCTTTTAATAGGAAGTGTTTGTAAGGTGCTGTGTATACCCTTAGACCCACTGCCCGCCAAGTGCTCCCAAGGTGCAGAATGCAGCGTAGTGGGGAGGACAACGGAAATAACCGTGGAGTGATGACTGTAGGTGACTTGTAGGTGGGACGCAAAGCAAGGAAAAACAGCTTAGCGTTTCCCTGGGGTAACTGGTGGCAGCCGAGGCCCAGATCGTAAGCATGCTCCAAGTACGTTCTACACAGTCAAGATCTCACTTCTTAGTCTAAGTGTGTTTAGGGTTTCTGAAACTTGTTGATTACACTATCAGTATAGTGTCACAATTATTAACTACCCACCTTAGAACAAGATTTCAAGAAATACCACCACTTAAAAAATGAAAGAAATACCATGCTCTAAATGGGGTGCTTTTTTATATTCCATTACAATTCCAGTTTAACAATAACCCACATCCAGCTACATTTTTTTTTTTTTTTTTTTTTTTTTGTCTTTTTGAGACAGGGTCTCACTATGCAGTTCAGTCTGGCCTTAAGCTCACTTTGTAGCTCAGGCTGGTCTCGAACTCACAACAATCCTCCTGCCTCAGCCTCCCGAGTGCTGGGATTACAGGCATGCGCCACCATGCCCGGCTTTAAGATTTTTATTTTTTTTTATTTATTTATTTTTTGGCAGAACCGGGGATTGAACTTAGGCCCTTGCACTTGCCAGGGAAGTACTTATTCCACTGAGCCATCTCCCCGGCTCCCCCCAGCTACATTTTTTAGCTCAGTTTCATTCATGTGTAATTTATACAATAGACAGTGCAGCCCTGTTAAGTGTCTACAGCAATTCCCTGATGACCATTGAGTGGTGAACTTTCGAAAGTGTGTTGTGTAAGACTCACTTTGTCAGCTTACCAACGAATCCAACTTATAATTCTCCCAGAATGGAACTTGTAAGTTGAAGATTTACTTTACTCCATAGATTTCGATAAATTAATACACCATCACCCAAGCTGGGGTATCTTACCAGCTTTGAGTCAGTCTGATGGATCCTCCTGCTCCCTCTCCTAGCCCTACTCCACACAACCACAGGTGGGATTAGTCTTACTACAGACAAGCTTTATAGCAGTTTCTAAAATATTTCCCTCGGTGGGCTGGGGAGATAGCTCAGTAGAATAAGTGCTTGCCTGTCAAGCACAAGGTTCTGAGTTCAATCCCCAGTACCACCAAAAAAAATAACTAAATAAAAAATAAAATATTTCCTTCAGACTCTGCCCAAAAGACTGTCTTGCCAACAGAGGACCAAGAGCAGCAGTGACAGTGCAGTAGAGAAAGGTAGCCTGCTCCTGTGCCTTTCAGGGCTCCCACCCCACTGACCAGCACAGTGAGCTCTGGGAAGCAGAGTGACTGGCCTCCTGCTAGCACCAGTCTCAAGGAGGACATGCCCCTGCCACATGTGCACCCCTAATGGGGGCCACACTAGCCATAGAAACTGCTACAAGCAGATAGTTTCAACGTAGCTTCAAGGAGAGTGTAGACCCTCAGATACCCACCCACAGCCTCTACTCAGGAGCCTCTGTGAGCCTCTGTTGTGTCCCTTTGGGATCCAGGTGGAGGATCTGATTGTAAAATACCGGAAAAAGAAGAAGACTGTGGCTGGAATCATCGTGGAGCCCATCCAGTCCGAGGGTGGAGACAACCATGCCTCAGACGACTTCTTCCGGAAGCTGAGAGACATTGCCAGGAAGGTCAGAGGGTGGGGCAAGGCTAGATGAGCACAGGGCTTTCTGGGTTGGACATTAGCCTTGCTGCTGCTTTGAGGCCCATGCAAACATCTAGATATACAGAGGATATGAGTTCCATGGGTGGAGAAGCTGGGGTGGGGAAGATTTCTGTGATTTTTTTTTTAAATATGTTTGGCACAGGGCCTCACTATGCAGCTTGGACTTGTGCTGATCCTCCTGTTTTCAGCCTCCCAGCCCTGGGATTACTGGTGTGTGTCGCCACACCCAGTCTCAGTGGCCAGTTTGGTGCAATGGCTTGGTGCATCCAGGGGCAGGGCCAGCATAGCATGTGATGCTCAGGATAGAACCCTAGTCCCTGCACTTGCCAAAGCAGGAGCTTAGTCTGCTGAGCTATCTCACTGGCCCTTGTGATTCATTTTTAAACTCCCATTACAGGTGGGTGTGGTGGTGCACACCAATAACCCCAGTACTCTGGAAGGCTGAAACAGGAGGACAGCAAGTCCCAGTATAGTTTAGGCAATTCTGTAATTTAGTAAGACTGTATAAAAACAAGCAAGTCAACAAACAAACAAGGAGGGCAGGTAGCTCAATGTAAAGTCCCTGGTTTAATCCCCAGTACTGCAAACAAACAAACAAAAAACTTCTTACAAACCATCCTCTAAGCTGCCTATCTTAATTTGGAACTTTCTCAATTAAGAGGCTCTTGGGAAGGCCTCAGCTGGCCTCCTTATAGAGGATGGACATACATTTAAGCGAGCAGGCTCACCAGCAGAGGTTGCAGGACATGAGTTACTGAAAGCTTGGTGAGACACAGCACATGACTGCTAAAGATGAGGCAAGACATCCTCTTCAGGGCTGGACTCATTTCCTTCTGAGGAGGTTGAGCCAGGCTGCAGGAGCCCAGCTTGCCAAGCTGCGCACTGGTGCTGAGAGTCTTAGAGCTGCGGTTCTGTTCCAGCTCAGCAGTTTCAAGACACATTCAGCGGCAGGTCTGGTGGGAACTGTTCTACTTTAAGTTCCTTTTTTTTTTTTTCTTGCATAATCCATGAACACAACTTTGAGACAGGGAGGATGAGGCCGAATTTTGAGCTTGGTGCTGGCTGCGGTGGGGCTGCAGTCACTGGGCCTTGACAGTGTTTCCCTTTCTCTTCCATCTCTTCTCCATCAGCATGGCTGTGCCTTCCTGGTGGATGAGGTCCAGACAGGTGGGGGTTGCACGGGCAGGTTCTGGGCCCATGAGCACTGGGGCCTGGATGACCCAGCTGATGTGATGACCTTCAGCAAGAAGATGATGACCGGGGGCTTCTTCCACAAGGAGGAGTTCCGACCCAACACCGTGAGTGGTGCTGCCATTGGAGTGTCCCTTTCTCCTTGCCCTTTCCCCAGTAAGAGGAACCAGCAGGCACCTAACACAGATCGGTCCTTACCAGTTCAGTTAATGCTTAGATCACAGCTCACCCAAACCCATCTTCTTAGCTACCCACAGCCACTCTTCTCATGAGTTCATTCTCTGTGTATAACAATGTTAACGGTTGCTCCTGCAGGCCGAGCATTTGCCCTGTGCCTTTACATGTCTCATGATCCTTTAACGTTCACGGCAGTCTAACCAATGAGGTGTTATTTTTTTTTTCCATTTTACTAATGGAGAATCTGGCACAGAGTAATTAAGTAAGTTGTCCAAGACCACACAGCCTGTAACTGATAAAGCCAAGATTCAAACCAAGAGCCCATGTTCTCAGCTACTACACTGTGCTGCTTGTGTACACGAAGATCCCCATTTGTGAACACACGTACACACACACACACATGCACATACACAGACACACACACACACAGGGCCTCAAGTCCTTCCTTCCATCATTCCTACATGTATAAGGAGTCACCAGCATATATGATGTTTAAACTTTTAAAAACTTATTACAGTAAAAGATAGTGTACCGTTAATCCCCCTCAAAACACTCCCCCTCACTTTGAACACACTTACCCCATCATCCTTGCCATTTCTGAAGCAGTTCTGGAAGTCCTCTTCTGTGAGTGCCTTTACTTGTGATGTCATGGTTGTTGTAATGTCCTGAATCACTTCAAGATCTTCTCCTTTCGTGATCACTATAACCATGCCAGAAGGCGCATGGTGCTAGTCCAGTGAGAAAGCTGGATGAAGACGCACTGTCAGGCTTGCACAAGCCTGCCTGGAGGGCAGCTGGCCACAGCGCTCACTGGATGTTTTGTTGTATCTTATAAACACGGTCACAGGGCCGGCAGGCTAGCTCAGCGGACTACGTGCCTGCTTAGGCAAGCTCAGGGCTCAGGCTTCAATCCCTGGCACCACATGCTGTGCCGGCCCTGCCCCCAGGTGTGCTGGGCCAGCCCCTGAGACCGGCCATGGTGGTGCATAACTGTAATCCCAGCACTGAGGAGGCTGAAAACAGGAGGAACACTACAAGTCTGTAGTGAGACCTTGTACCAAATACATAAAAAAAGTAATAATAAAAATAGTCACGAATGACTTCCAAAACTACTTCAGAAAACAGCAACACCAATGGCACACATGCATTGGAAATGAGGGAGTACTTTGAGGGGAGTCCTAGCAAGGTGTCAAGGTGCATCCGTGTCTTTAACAGCCTTCCCCAAAATCCCACCAATGCTCTTTTCTAACATTTGACTAATTCCTAATCACATGGCCAAGTCTCCCTATAATGGAGGTTGTGATATGTGCTTCAGTTGGTGACATTACCCCCCTGAATAACTCGTGGATGAGTAAATACTTCATTTGAGAGTGGAACTCCCAGCAACCCACGCCCAACTCCTCCCCCAGGAGCCATGTTTGCTGTGGGCAGTACTTTCACCTTTCTAGGCCTCCGCTTCCTGCTCTATCTGATGAGTATGATGGGGCAGCTCTGTACCGAGGAGCGACGCTGCAGTCCACCGAGGACTGTGCATGGCATGGTGGCTCCATGAGATGATATCGCCTGGTGACACCTTCACCGTCGTAGGCTGTGTGTGCCCACGCTATGATGTTTGCAGGCTGACATCGCCTAGCAACCCATCTCTCAGAACTCAGCCCTGTCATTAGGCCACGCATGACTGTAGTTCAAGCACCAATTACCATGATTTCCCAGAGCCCTGTGGTGATTTGCCTTCCTGCAGTAGCATTTACTCACTGGGTTGTCTTGGACAAAATCAGAGATAGTGTACGTGGCACTTCTAGCCCTCAGCAGATGATCCCTGCTTAGTCTCTCTGGTTTCCAAGAGAGGGGAAGGGGGTCTCCTTCAGAGCATGCGCTATGTGAACCTATCCTCCATCTGCATGTTCCAGCCTTATCGGATCTTCAACACCTGGCTGGGGGACCCATCTAAGAACTTGCTGCTGGCTGAGGTCATCAACATCATCAAACGCGAGGATCTGCTGAGCAATGCAGTCCATGCAGGGAAGGTCCTACTCACAGGATTGCTGGACCTCCAGGTACCCTCTCCTGCTCTCTGCTCTCACCCCAGGAATACCCCGCAGCCCTCAGGGCTCCCATGGCAGTGTCCACTCTCTTGAGCATGGTGCTGCACTTGCTGCTCCCGCAGCCCCGAGCAGGCTGCCTCCCAGCTTCTGGGCATGGCCTGTGCCCTCTGGAGGCAATGCCTTCCCATTCCTCCCTCCCAGCTGAGAGCCCCACTCCCCACTCCTAGCTTTTTCTTTTTTTTTTTTTTTTTTTTTTTTTTTTTTGGTCTTTTTGAGACAGGGTCTCACTATGCAGTTCAGGCTGGCCTTAAGCTCAGTTTGTAGCTCAGGCTGGTCTCGAACTCACAACAATCCTCCTGCCTCAGCCTCCCGAGTGCTGGGATTACAGGCCTGCGCCACCACGCCCGGCAACTCCTAGCTTTTTCTAAAACGTTTAACTTTTATTAATACATGTTTGCAGTATGCAATACATTCATCATGAGGAGTTGGCACATGTGCTATCTCTTTTTGCTTCCCCTCCCTCTCCACCTCTGGGTCCCCTTCCCATTTGCAAATGTTTGGTCTCCCTCGTTCCTAGTACCTTGCATGTTGTGCTTTAATTTATTTATGTTTTGGCTTTCTCATGTAAGAGAAACCATATGATAGTTAAGCTTGTCTTTGACACCACATTCAGAACCTTTCCTTGGTGAAGCCTCCCAAGGGTTCCCTGACACTGCTCCACCCATGTCCACAGTTCCCTCCTCTGTGCTGCCTTCTCCATGCGCTCTGCAGCTGTCCTGTCTAGTGGGGTCTACTGTAGGCCACAGATGTCCCTGGAGATGTTCTAGTGGCCAGGCAGCAAAGCCAATAAATGAGATAAAATTACTTTCAATATGTTTTACTTCACCCATTTCATCCAAAATATTGCTTCAATAGGTCAACCACATAGAAATATCTTTTGTATTTTATATTAATATCATCAATATATATAGTTTGTATTGATCTTTTATACCAGACTTTTGAAATTCAGTGTATTAGCCACTTTCTTCTCCCTGAGACACAGTACCTGACAACCACAACTTATAGAAAGAAAAATTTGGGTGGGGGGGGTCTTCTTTTGTGACAGGATCTCACTACACAGTTCAGGCAGGCCTTGAGTTCACTTTGTAGTACAGGCTGGTCTCAAACTTGCAATAATCCTCCTGCCTTGGCCTTCAAAGTACTGGGATTACAGGCATGTGCCCACCACGTCCAGCAGAAAGAATTTAATTTGATTCTCAGCTCAGGAGGAGTCAGCCCATGGTCACTTGTTCCAGGGCAGAAACATTCCAATGGGAGGATGTGGTGGAGTGAAGCTGCTCCCCCGCGGGCAGCAGGGATGCAGAGGGAGCAAGCAGGGAGTCAGTAGGCCGGGAGAGGTGCTCTACAGAGGCAGGCTTCCCGGGGCCCAGCTCCTCCAGCCAGGCCCCACCTGCTCACCACACACAGACCCACTGATGAGTGTGGCATGCACACGATCCAATCACCTTCCAAAAGCCCCTCCAAGGAACACCCTACCACTGCACATATGAGACTTTAGGGGATATGTACTCTACACATATGGCACTCCTTGACTTTGTCTCACACTTCGGCAACCACATGTGGCTGCCACATTAGATGATGTGGGTCTGTTAGAGTTTTTGGTCCACCACACTCAGGACCTCACACTCGCCAGGCAGACACTGTGCTGCTGAGCTATCTCCCTAGCCCTGGGTGGCTGGTATTAAAGCACCTGTCCCCTAGGATTTTGAAACATCCTGCCAACAATGACATGAACACAAGCCTGCTAAGGGGTGATGAGGATAGAGATGCCAGAGATGGCTATGGTGGCCAGGATGGTGATGAGGATGATGAGAGAGAAGGGGGTCAAATAATAATGGCCACAGCTTTCATTTCTTGAGAGCCAAGTCCTATCCAGAAACCTTCATATGCTTTTCCATTTTTCAAGTAAGGAAACTGAGGCCCGGAGGCAGGTCCAAAGGTAGCCAGCTTATACATGGCACCCATGAGTTTAAACCCAGATCTGTTAGACTTTATGTTTTTTTTTAGACTTTATGTTTTAATTATTTCTTTATTTGGTACAGGGTCTTGCTATGCAGCTTGGACTCACAGTGATCCTTCTGTGTCAGCTTCCCCAGCACTAGGATTACAAGCATGCACCCTCGCACCTGGTTTTGGTGACTGGTTCAGAGCACTTAGGGTTCCATGGCCAGCACAGCATTTGGTACTGAGGATCAAACTCAGGTCTTTGCATTTGCCAGACAGGCACTTAGATCACCAAGCCGTCTCCCTAGCCCTGATCTGCTGGACTTTAAAGTCCGTGTTCTTTGCCAATGTTTGCTTCACTGACATGACCAAGGATCTAATGATAATAATAATGATGATAATGATAGTAATAATAACTTCCATTAATTGAAGTTGCTTGAGAACTTGCTGTATGTGAAACATTGGATTAAATGCTTTATCTCTCTTAATCCTTGTAGAGTTACCACAGTTAGGGAGAAGAGGCAAGAGCTATAGTTAAATTTAAATTTCTGAAGTCCCAGGTCCAGGGCACAAGTGCAAGTTGGTTCCAGATACAGGAGAATCAGGGGCTTCACTGAACCACTAGAAGGGTTGTAATATTTAGCAAATTACAACAGAGAATGCTCAATTAAATTTCAGATTTTTTTTTTTTTTTTTTTTTTTTTTTTTTTTTTTTTTTTTTTTTTTTTTTTTTTTTTTTTTTTTTTTTTTTTTTTTTTTTTTTTTTTTTTTTTTTTTTTTTTTTTTTTTTTTTT
>PVKA01007673.1:0-76717 GCA_004027165.1 Ctenomys sociabilis
GAGAAAAGGAGAGAAAAGGAGAGAGAAGAGAGAAATACATAATGCCTGAGGTTTAAAATTTCTTGGATCACGAAAGAACACAATCTGCAAAGCAGAATGAACAGGTATTAGTGATGCACAAAGAGGCGTGTGGCACAGCTGCTCTCCTACCCCCTGAAGCTGCCCCCTGAGGACGTCTTCTTCCTCCGTGGCCAGCTCAGTGCAAGTCTCTGTCTAAATTCTGCTGTCTGGGATGAAAATCTCCCTGGCTCAAGAGGTTCATATGAAAGGGCTGATCTGATTTTGTTTGCTTCTTCAAAGAGAAAGTGGTCAGATGCAGTGTTTTCAGAGCAGAACCAAGGAAGATAAGAGGAGGTAAAACAGACAGGAGAAAGATGCTGGCTCAGGGCAGCTCTGCCTGGCAGTCTAAAATGAATGATGTTGGGCTTTTTGCTGCCTTCTTCTCCAGGGCTAAGGGTTTGTGGCCAGTGCTAGGGCCCTCCGGTACTTGTAGCCATGCACACCCCTCACCACTGGTGTTTTGTTTTCTCAACTTCACTTTTGTGCTGATTCTCCTGGAAGGAAATGGCGGGGAGCTGCGACACCGGAATGGGGCAGCCTGTTCCACGGAAGTGCTCGGTCCCGAGGTTTCCTTCCTTTGAGCCCCTCACAGTCTCCCTGGATGGCAGGCAGCCAAGAGCCAGCACTGCTTGCACTGAGCCTGGCTGCTCCTGGATCCCTAGCGCCACGCCTGCCCTGGTTGCAGACTGCATGCACCTCACTGCGAACAGGAGTGTTCCTGCCCTCTCCTGGGGGGACATTAATTCCAAGCTTGGTCCACATTTAGCTGGGTGCATTTCATGTGCAAACATTGCTGACATTTATGAAATCTAATTTAATAAATGTCTATGATATAGCACTCATTAACATACTGCAAAATAGCTTGGGAGAAGCCCATTTTAATCAAATAAATTGTTGCTGCTGTTACCACAGGATGATCCTTTATTAAGAGGGGGCTGTGACACCAGGTAGGGCCATGAGCTTGGGGACCCGGTATGGGGATCCCGCAGCTCTCTATTGCGCTGTGAGGGGCCTGCCATCACTCTGTGCTTGCTCCTCGTAGGAGAAGATGAAAAATTGCTGATCATATATCAACCCTATAAATCTTCGCGACAATAAGTCATAAAGCCCCGTGTCTTTACATATGGTGGGTGCCGGGGGATCCTGCTGCCATATGGGAGGGGAAAGAAAGAATTTCTGTCGCATGTGAAAAACTTCCAGAACTGCTTTCTGAGCCTCAAGTAAACAGGCTTCTCGTGCTTCCTCCTCAGCCCCCAGGTTTTCTTTTCTTTTGCTTTCGCTTTTTTACTATTCCTTTTTCTCAGCCCCTCACCACAGGGATGCCTCTTTTGATCCCAAATTACTGTCAGGAGCACTCACTGCACACTAATTAGGAAATTTTGTGACTCAGCTCAGCTCCCTTTTTGGCTGTCAGGCAGCATGGCTGGGTAATCACCCCCAGCCACGGCAGGGCACAGGTACTTTTGTGGACAGAACAGGGGCTCTTCTATTCTGTAGAGCTGCTCCCAGCTGACCGCCTGTCCCCAGCCTGACAACTGTCCCCAGCTAATGAGAGATGTCTGTTTACTTTTAAAACTCAACTCCTTTTTACGTCTATCAGTTAAATTAAAGGCGACAGGAGAAGATGGTTTTGGAAACCCCACGGCCTGGAGCCTGAGTCTTTGACACACAATACGACTGAATCAAACAGCTCTCGGCTGGCAGAGGAAGCCGGTCCCTAGTTCCCGACTTAGTCTGTTGCACATGTGAGGAGTGGAGAAGTGCAGTCTTTTCTTTTATAATTGAACAAAGGCATTTCCCGTTGTGTCTTAGACTGGTCTAGGGCCCTATGTGGGGAAATCACTGGCTCCTGGTCAAGGAGGCTGCAGCAGGGCCTCGCCAGGAGGAAGCCCAGGCAGAAGATCCCTGCAGTTCATCAGTTTCTAAGAATTCCCACTTCCAGGCTCAAACATGGATGTTTTATCTTAAAAGTAATGTGCACCCCGGTCTCTTCTACAGCAGTTTATCTGGACCCAGGAGGGGACACGACTTTCCTGAGATATTTCTCCAAAATGCATAAACAAAACCAAGCTCCTGATACTTGGTCAATAAGAGAAAATGCTTGGGGAGCCAGGCAGGAAGCCCCAGGCTGTGTGGGGAGGGGATAGATGAGGTTTGCAGAAGCAGAGAGGGAAGCTGGCTGGGCAGACATGCACCAGCCTCGGCTGCTCCCATCATCCTCTGCCCCTGCAAGCCCTCCAAGAATAACATGCTGCCTCCAACAGCTGTGCTTCACTCTCAGATTCTGCCTGGGAGAGGGACAACACTCATCCCCCAACTAGGACAGAGATGGGGGCTGGAAGGAACCCTCTTGTTCTTTGGCTGAGTATCAGACAGACTGACTTTGTGCTATTCTCATGCTAATTATTTTACCAAGTGATGTTTGATTGTTTCTATAAAAGGTTTATGTCAGTGTAACTCACCACAGGCTTTTTAAAGACCTCAAGATGCAAGAATGAGATGCACCCAGAGTCCATTAAAGAATTAGGTTCTATTAATGCCTGAGTCTGTTGACAGGGGCCATAGGTACCTCCTCAGCCACAAAGGAAAGAGAGAGTGGAGCTCCCCTTGCTTAACAAATTTTGCTTCAAGAGGGGAGAAAAATAAAACACCTTCTTTCCATTTGTGAGAATGTTTTATAACATGTTTGGGGGATTCTAGGCATTCTGAAAACTATGTTTGCCTAGATTCTTAACATGAAAATAAATCCACCGTTCTGTAAGTCTGTTATGGTAGGTGTAGCAGTGACTGCTATGATACTTCACTTGCAGAGCACTCTGATTTTACATCCTCTAAAAAACCAATATAAAACTTCTTGATTTCTCCTTTATAAGAAAGAGCCACAAAACAACAACGTGGTGTCCTCAGCTTTATGCTGGACCAGGCAAAACCACTGAGGTTGTCCTAGGCTTTCTTTTTTCTTTTCTTTTCTTTCTTTCTTTCTTTCTTTCTTTCTTTCTTTCTTTCTTTCTTTCTTTCTTTCTTTCTTTCTTTCTTTTTTTTTTTTTTGCAGTACAGTATAGGTTGTACAGGGTCTCACTACACAGATAGGACTTGTAGTGGTCCTCCGGTTTTCAGTCTCCCAAGTGCAAGGATTACAGGTGTGCGTCACCATGCCTGGTCCCAACTGCCTCCCAGGGACCCAGTGTCAGTGCGCTCTGGGGACAAGGCCAGCATGGCACACCAGGAATTGAACTCAGGCCCCTGAACCGACCTAAGCAAACGCTTTAATTCACTGAGCTATCTGGCCAGCCCGTATCTTACCCTTTCTGATCAAGTCACCTAAATCTACCTCTCGTCCTTGGATAGAACTGATAGGAGCAGGAATTCAGGAACACAGATATTCAGGGACGAGGGTGAGCTGCTGCTTCTGTCCTGCTTCACCTTCTTCCTCTGGGTGGACATTTCTGAAGAAATGGCTCTGACTTTCAGCTTTAAAAATATGATTCCATGAAAGTCACACTGCTTGCTAATCTTCTTTCAATTTAATCATCAACCACTTCCTTTTTTTCTTATTCTTCGAATGTATTCTATCACTGCAAAGAAAAACAAGTGGTGGTATTGCAAAGAGTTCATAAAAATAAAGTGTGTTTATCCTGTTCATCTCTCTATTCTGGGCTGTTACACAAATCCTACATAGAGGAGCTACTCTGGAACTCAGGGGCAAGTGTTGAAAGGGGATGGGTCAGCCCCATCCCTGAATTCCTGAGGACCCCACAGAACACCACAGAATCAGAGGTGGCTCCATAAACCTCCGCCTAGCTCTGGTGCCAGCAGCTCAGCCATTTCCTGGTGATATTCCTGTCTATCATCTTTAGCAGTGAGCAACGTCCTGTCTCCATCCTGCTGGCCCAGGGGCACTCACAGCAGTTTCAGACAGCCCCAACAGAGCCTATTTGGGTACCCAGACACATGGCACTTTGCTGGAAACAGACAGAGAAGACCACATACCAAATAGATGTGTGCAAACTGGAGAGAGAGCTCCGGCATTCTGTAAACTATGCAAGTGAAAGGTCTTGCTTGAGTTTGATTCTTGATACCAAGTGGATGGGTGCATGGTAGAAGCAGAGGAAGCTCTGAATAACTGGAATCCTGAGCACCTAGACCCTCTCTCTCATTCCTTTCCCTGAGGTACGGTGGGTAGAGGTGCCCTTGCTCTAGAGCAGCTTGCCAGGGTTTCTATCCCTGCCCTTTCTCAGAGTACATAACTCTTGAGATTAGACATAGACAGCACATTGGTTGTGTCCATTGAAACGGGAAGGAACATAATTATGACACTAAGGACAGAGAGCTGGTGCAGGCTTCTCCATCATCTTTCTTCCCCTGCCCTGATGACCAAGGGCATCCTATTGGCATGAGGGTTCCATAGATTGGAGCAATCTGGAAGCTAGGACAGCACAATGAAAAATGACACCAAAGAGTCCCTAACCCCCAATGGATACTCTGCATGTGTGTATCTTTGTGTTAGCCTTCAGAGAAACAGAGATGGTTACTGCAGTGCAGGGTAGTCTGTCCTGATGAATACAACAAAGCTGGACTTTGACTTTTACCCCAACCTTCTGCATGACTTCTCTTTGGCCACACCTTCCCTGTGGACCTGTAGTTTCCCCTTAGGTTTCCATCTTCTTGCACAGAGGGGTATGGGTCTTATTTTCCTCTGTATATCTCACTCTTAGTTCAGACTTTGACAAAGGCCAGGAGCTCTGCAAGTGTATGCTAAGGGGTGAAAGAGTGAGTGAAAGAAATGTCTGCTGCTCCAGAGCTGGTCAGAGCTCCACCAGCCTATAGCACAGACCTGCAAGGCTCAGCAAAGAGCGCCTAGTGAGCTCAGGCTGGAGGGGCATAGCTAGCTACCAAGGGGCCAGGATTTGAACTCAGGTGCATTAGTCACAAGCTAACAAAACATTTCAGCACACCCACCAACCTCCTTTGATTTGCCTCAACTTTTTCCTTGATCCCTGTGTTGTGCTCTATCTCCTTCCTCTGGTACAGCCCAGATTGCCTGGGGGAAAGACTGTGAATCACATTATCACTAGGAAGGAGAACTAGTATAATCTGAATATTTTCTAGGATATTGTCTCTGTGTTAAGTGCATTTATTATCAATTAATATTATTTCACTTAATTCTCATAACCTATGAATAAGGTGTGATCCTTATGTGTGGTTAAAGAGAGAAAATATAGCTCAGGGAGGTAAAAGGGTGGAAGTCATGGAGCTCATACCTGACTCACCCTATGACAACTCTTATGATGCAGCCTTTTGGAAGGAGTGTGTGTGTGTGTGTGTGTGTGTGTGTGTGTGTGTGTGTGTAAGAAAGAGAAACAGAGACATATAGAAAGCTTCTCAGGGGCTGGCAGTGACATTAGGAATAACTCTTCCTTGCTGGCTGTTTATCCAAGTTTGTCACTTGTGTTTTTACAGGAAGCTGTAAGGACTTCCTGCTTTAGCTCTCACAGATGCTGGTCCTGATAATTCCCCTATTTACATACCAAGGCAAGCCCTGAGCTGCTGACTCTTGTGGGATTTCAGGACAAGCACTGATGGATCACCTCCTCCCCTATTATCTCCCTACAGCCTCCCAGAACCCTGGACTGTCCATGGGGGAGGGGAGGTTTCCTCCATCCTAGAGCCTGAAATGCAGGCTTGCATAGGCCTTTCCTCCGAATTACTGCACGGCTTAGCTTGGAACAGTGCTTTTCACACAGGGGTGATCCTTACAACTCTGGGAGTCAACAGAGAACTCTGCTCTGTATCCTTCTATGCCCAACACAGACCCTATAAGAAAGAACAGCTCAGCCTAGATGTCTATAGTGCCCAGCTGGAGAAATCTGTCTCAGATACTTCATAGAACATTCAGAGAACAGGACTGGAAATTATGTCTTGTACATCCAAGCATATCCTGTGATGGAGGAAAATGAATAGAAGACCCTGAAATAGGAGCCTGCCTCTAAACTCAGTACATGGTGCCTCCCCACCTGGTCACAACTGCTGCCACCTTGACCATGCCCTTGATAGTGTCAGCTGAACCCTTTGCTAAAACAATTTATCTCACCTTTGGGCTCTTCAGATCTGTACCACCGAGAGATTGCCTTTGTTGCATTATACTTTTAAGCTTTATTTATAAATTAACCCAGGTTACAGGCCTCTGAATGTCCAGGCTTGTCGCATTCATCTGAGGCTGTTGGGATATGTTTAACTCATTTGTGAGATACATATTTTGTGCCTCTCTTGTAAATATGCACAAGGTATGAAGGGGGAATTGAAGTCAGGACCTTGTACTTGCTAGGCAGAGGCTTATGCCACTGAGCTATCTCCTCAGCAAGGTGAGATATTATAATAGCAGTAATCAACAAGCTCTGGCATTTACTGAGGGCCCCCTACCACCTACCATGTGGAAAGCATCTCATCTCCTGTGATCTCTAGTGGCCCTATGATATTTTCCTGGAGGTTGCAGCAGACACAGTTCAGACTCAACTCTGAGTGGAGACTTGTAGAAGGAGTCGCTAGGTAGCCTAAGGTGTGAGAGGCAGATGGATGGATCAGCAAGAGGCAATGCCTTGCAGAGCCAAAATCAGTGTGGGTCTAGAAAAGTTCAGAGTTCATTCTGTAATCAGACAGCACTGGAGGTTGACCAGATGTCTGCATTCCACAGCTAAACCTTAGAAGGCCCAGCAGTAACTCAGATTGGTTCATAGAAGACTCCATCACTCCATTCAAGTCTCCAGGCCACTCAACCAAGGAGACTGACCAGGCGCCCACCTTCCACCCAGCAACAATGTCCAGGGCTTTCTCCAGTGCTGATGGCCAGGAGACCCTTTTGAAGGTTCCTGAGCTGACATTGATGTTGGTTATTCAAAGCAAAGGCTGCAGGTTGTGGATCCTGGGAAGAAAGCTCAAGTGCTGTCAACACAAGAATTGTGATTATTAGTTATATCAATTTTTAGGTCCAAATCAACAGGCCATCAAATCTAACCAATTAATCATTGCAGGTCATTTACTGAAGATCTGCTCCATTCTTGAGCAGGTGAGGGGCAAAAGTTAATGGTAATGGTGAAGTTTCAGCCAACCATGGGTCAAAAATGAGTCCAAAAATTTACATTTGTAAAAAACAGGTATAAACTTCCATCTTGCTCGTATTCTCCAAATAATATAGTGTAAACATTTGTGCAACATTTCTACTGTATTATGCACTACAAGTAATCTATAAGCATATAAGTAGGATGGACAAGCACTGTGCCATTCTAGAAGGGTCCGCGCATCCCCAGGAATCCTGGAACAGTGTCCCATGCATACTGAGGGACAGTTCTACTGCCACTGGATGGTGTAGGTAGCTCAGGGTGTGACTCGGGAAGGTGCAACAATTATTTGTTGATGAGATAGATGAACTAGATAGGAAACGAATATCTTTAGCAGAGAGTGAACTTGCAGGAATTTGCTGCACTGTTTGGAGTTGCTCTGTCCTACATAGCACTCATACATTGATGCTCCTCAGTGGTCTGGGGTGCAGGCTTCAAACCAGCACTCACTAACTGCGTGTGGCTATTTACCTTTTAACTAATTACAATGAAAGAATATTTTTAAAATGGAGCTCCTGAATGACACTGCCCGTACTTCCAGGGCTGAGCAGCAGCTGCAGCACTAGACAGCGCAGACGTAGGCATTTCTGTTATGCACAAGACAGCACAGCTGCACCAGCTCCTGAGCTCCTTCTGCCACTCCTGTTTGCATCTCTTCATTTCTCATAAGTGCACTATGGGAAGGCTTTTGGGCAGCTAAACATTGTCACTTGTCCAATGCCCCCAGAGACAGAAAGCTTTGGCAAGCCGGGGTTTGCATCCCTGGAGACTACTCCATGTAAATCAGATCACTCCTTCTGGGTGAGCAGGGGCCCTGCAGAGAGCCCAGTGGTGGCTGCATTAGGACACAAGTACCTGTCGTGGGAAGAGCCAAAGCCAAGCTCCCAACGAGGTTGGCAAGGTGCACAGGCACCTGGCAGGCTGCAGATGTCCTCAGCCTTCAATTGAAACTGTTCTGAGTGGGCAGAAAAAGGACAGAGCTCTTGGAGTCTTCTTGTAACAGTTTTTTGAGGAAGAAAAAAATGGCCTCTTCCTTTCCATAGGATCATTTGGTTCGCTGATTCAGTTAAAAAGCATTTATTGAGTCCCGAGGTTGGTGAATTTCAAATGTTATTTTTTCCTATGCAAACTGAATCCCTCCAACATTGGCCCAGTTCATAAGCACATAAAAAGAGTTTCTGGCCAAGTTGAGAATGGGGAGAGAAGCTGGGGTCATTCTCTTATGCCCCCTCCAAAGCCATCACATGTGCAAACCTAGGACCTCAGCACTGTGCGACCCGTGGTGGCCCTGTCCATCTCACCCTTATGGAGGGTTTTCTACAATTATAAAAAAATCTCTGTATTTCCATCTTTCCAACATGCCATATGTTTCTAATGTGATCACTCCTCCGATCTTCTTGCGAGAAGCTGGAAAGGATGCTTTGGATTTAGGGACCCTATGCCTTTATCCCAAGCACCTGATTTAACTTCTGGCACACAGTAGCATCTGATCATGCTGTTTGTGAGTGGAGAAGGAAGAGCAGGGAGACAGAGAGGATGCCCATGAAAAAGAAAGAGGGCAGAGGGAAAGCAAGAAGGCAGGGAGGAAGGGGAAAGGGACAGGGGAGAGAGGAAGGGAGAAAGGAAGGATTTGTGCTACATCAGTATTAGTTGCAGGTCACTGGCAAAGAAACTGAGTTGTAGCATTTTAAGCAATTTATTAAAAGCCCATGAAATGGTAAGTAGCGGATCTACAATGTACAACACTCCTGGGAAGGGGTGTCAGAAATTTGAGGGAAGGGAATACCAGAAACACTGGGAACTAAATCCTGGACATTCATATTGAGCTGTATTCCAAAACCTTTTTAAATTTTAATTTTGAGACAAGGTCTTGCTGCATTGCCAGGGTTGAGATCAAACTTGCCATCCTCTTGCTTCAGCCTCCTGGGATGCTAGGATTATTGTCTTATGCCACCATACTGGACTTAAGTGCCTGCCTTTTATTACCCATCCATGTTCTGGTTCTCTCACTTTATTTTTTTTGAGTTAAAACATGTATAGTTGGCCCATTTATTCTCCCCATCCTGTGGTATAGGCTTCATGGAATGTGAACTGTGGGAAGATGTCTATTTCCCTCTGAGGGTCTCTCCCTTTAGGTCCTTGGTGGTCTCTCTGTTCCGTGAAATCACCACTCACTCCTCATCCCTCAGCTGTGAATGGAAGCCTGCATACAAGGTACAAATGCAGGGAGCCTTAGACAGAATGGCCAAGACGCTGGAGCCCAGCAGCAGTCTGAGAGCAAGGCATCCCCAAGGAGCAGCCGAACCGGAGTGAGCTTTAAATTCAAGTGTGTCAGGTAGCAGGGAGTGTTCTTACCCGTGTTCCATTTTCATAATGAAGCTGTATGTCTGGAAGTGAGGAAAAAACACTTTGACGTGGGGAAAGAGATGAGTGATACCTCGCATCCTGAGCTCACCGGTGGGACTGCCTGACACAGGCAGAGATGTTTTAATGGGGCGTGCTGTGGCCATGATGTTAGGAATAATTAAGCTGTGCATTCAGTGAGGTCCCAACAGCAGGAACACGATTACCCAGCATCACCATCAACCCGACCCAACACACACACACACACACACACACACACGCACGCACACGCACAGAGAGAAGCACGCACAAACTTTCAAAGGGCTTGTAAGAGAACAAAGCGGTTTTTACTATCACAAAATCTTTATGGATCACCATCCTTGAGGTGAAGTTATATCCTTTATGGTCACATTTTGGTAGTTTCCTTAAATTATTGAAGGTATTTCTTAGGGCGTGCGCTCTTGGAACAGAGCTGGGAAAGAGCCCCCGGTTCCCCCATCTGGAGGTGGGTTAATGATGGTGTTCCTGTGCAGTGCGTCCAGGACACCGAGGTTAATAAAACCCGTAGCTCTTCTTCATGGGTACCAGGGGATGGTTAATGTTCAAGCGTGTGCGGGACCTCAGCTTAATGTTCCACATGAAGAATCGCACTGCCAGAGGATACCCTCTCTGGCACTAGCCTTGCATATTAGTGCAGGGCTGAGCAGACTGGGAAGTGAGGTACTCCCTGCTCCTTGTCCGGAGGGGTGTGATGGCTTGGTGGCCCTGTGCTCTGCTCCCCGAGACCAGCCACTGTGTTTGCAGAGTACATGCGGTGGGAAGGCAAGAGAGCCACATGCAACCCCGGCCTGCTGGCCCCTTCCCGCTCTTTGCCATCCTAGAGCGTGTGTGGGTAGCAGGTCCAGGGGTCCGAACAGTATTACGTCATTTTGTGGTTACAAGCACAGGGCATGGGAAACTGGAATCCAGTCCAAGCAAGGTCTGCTGGATGAAAGGTTGGCACTCCCCACCCCAAATCCACACATTGCAATCTTAAACCCAGATGTAATAGCAGTGGAAGTTGGTGCTGCCTTTGGGAAGTGAAAGATTCTAAGAGTGAAGTCCCCATGGAGGGGGTTCATGCCTTTATAAAACAATCCCTGAGATGATTGCCCCATCCACCATGTGAGGCTGAACGCCAGGAAGCAGCATCTCTGGCCCAGGAAGTGGTTCTCAGCAGACATCCCATCTGCCAGCACTTGATCCTGCACTGTCCAGCTCCCACAGCTGTGTGGAATGGATTTCTGTTGTTGCAGCTTCTCCACCAGTGGTGCGTACTCTGCTCCAGAAGCCCAACAGCCTGAGACAGAAGCTGAACACTTGCTTCTCGGTACTCCATGGATCAGCTGCCTGATCACTCTGCCAGAAACACCCTCGGGTATGGCATAAGGACAAAGTTTCCACCTGGAAGGCGATAGCCAAGGGAAAGCAATGGGTAAGGGCCAGCATGGTGGTCATTGGCTGGTGGCTGTCTATCTCAGAGCATCTGACCTGCCATGCCCAGGGTCGGAGAGATCAGCAGCTCTGCAACCAGAGGAAGCCCAGGGCAGACAGAAGCTGATGGTGCTGACACACACCAACAAGCACAGTCTGGGGAGGAGAGAGATCGGGGTGTGCTCCCAGTGCTTCCTCTTAGTTTTGCCTTGAGCTTACGAGAAATAATGCACCAGCCCAGTAAATAGCAAGTGGGACAGCTGCTATCCCAGAGCATGACTTTATTGCTATAAAGGCTATAACTTAGATTGAATGAGTAAGTCTGGTAAATGCTTGTATCTGAAGGGATTATATATTTGGCTATTTTGGAAAATATATTTTTCTGTATAGCTGGCATCAAAGGCAACTGAAGGCATGGGTACTGCCCACCAAAGAAGGTGCTTTCCTGTCTAAGACTGGGGGAAAGAGAGGCTTCCATGCACCAGGTTGAAAGGGAGAACACAATGTCAGAGGCACAGTCACACAGTGAGGGTAAATGAGTGGCTAGCCCAGGGTGTGGTCATTCCAGGCTGTGGCCAGAAGACTTTCATTTCTTAGATCGTTTCCAACTTTGCTTATGCAACAGAGTGGACCAGTCGGTTCTCCTCCACTGGAGGGTGAAGTAATGCCTTCGGGCACATGCTCAGAGCCTCTTACTCAAACTTCGGCAGAATACAAGGAGCAACGCCAAAGTGACCCATTCATTCCTTGGCTTCCTTCACCTCCCCTGCGGTGCCCTGGGATAAGTCCGTGGAGGATCCCTAGGAAACATAGATTTGTCTCTGTGATGCCATTTCAGTGTTGTGTCATATTGGCGAGTGTTGGAGGCCTCTTATCCAGCATGAGTAGATCTCAAGAAATGACAGTAGAGTAGGCCTCTGGGGATAAATATTTTCTGTGCTTTGCACTCAGTATGTGTCTCTGTGGTCGGCCACACAGGACCCACCAGTGCCTGCCACCTGCGAAGGTTTCCTAAGCGCATGTTGAGTGCCAAAGGAGTGAATGAAAGATTGAGTGCATGAATGCACGTGGAGGAGGGTGAGAGAGGTGGGGGTCATTTCCAACAGGGAAAAACAGATTCGGGAATATGGAACTTCATTAAACGTCATCCCTTGAATTGTGCTAGAAACCACCAGGACAAGTCAACGCTTCCCTGGAAATTTGCAATTTCCCTTTTTTGGTTTTGCAAATTCAGTTCTTGCCTGCTGTTATCCACTGGGGAGACATCCCCAGTCTTACTCACAGTTAAGAATACATAGTGTTCAGGCTGCTAAAAAAAGAAAGATCCCAGAACCTCCTGCTTCAATGTGTGTCATTAATTGACACTGCAGCACCCCGTGCTGTGAGGAAAGCTGTGGTCTGGGAGTAGCAGGAAAGAATCAGTCTCTCTGCAGCACAATCTTAAAATCCTTGATGGTTCTCCACTCCCAATTATTCAAAATATCCAGATACCAAAATGCATGTTAAGAACTTCTGCAGATCATGTATCTTCAATATCATATTTGACAAATAATGCAATTGATGGCAGTAGAAATTCTTTTAAGATAATTGCAAGAGTTTCTAGAGGTGCATGTGGGGGTATACGGCCCAGACTGTGGATAGAGATGAGTATGTTTTCATTCTCCTCTAATTTCCACCGCCCCCAGCTCTTACTTTTTCTAGTGAGAAGCACTGTGGAAGGAGGGCTCACCTCTCTTCTTTCCCAGAAGTCCAAGCATTGAAAAGGCATTATGGGAAATTCTTCTAACCCTCAGGGACTTGGACTTCTGGTTACCAAAGTGATGCTTGGTTTTAGTCAACTTCTCATTCATTCTTTTGTTCAGTATATTTCATGGGTAGATCCTATGTTTGAACCTGATATTTTATAGTTCAGATAGGAGAACACACTCACAATCTCAATATGCAACAGATCTTGTTTGAATGCAAAGGCCAGTGAGTAACTAATCCATCCTGGACATCCAGCAGGACCTTGAGCAGCTGAAATTGACTAAGGCCTAAGGAGTAGCACTTAGAAGGCAGAGACAGGACAAGTGCTGACCACAAACTGGTCTCTGGAAGCAGGTGTGTCATGCCCTGGCAGGTGGGGGCTGAAAGTCTGGCTGCAAGTAACTTTAACGTGTCCTGGACACAAAGTGGTCCTGATGACGAGGCCAATAGGTGGGCTGCCTATAAGGACCCTTGGAAGCCTTTTTGCCTTCCTCACTTGCTCTCCCTCACAAAAGCACACAGTTTCTACATACATGTTTATGTAGCCAACACTGACTCCTTACCCTGCTCCACACCTTGTCCTAGCTACTGGCAGTCGGGACTTGAATGATACAGGGTCCCTGCTTTTGTAACTCATGCAGTTCCTGGCAGCCCAGGTGAATACTGAAGCACACATATCAAACAAACCCAACAGAATATGCTGGCCAATCCACTTAATCTGATAACAACCACAGCAGGAGGCCCTCACTAAAATTATTCATATTCCAAAGAGAAGGATACAAGATGAAGTCACCAGTAACCGCAGAGTCAGAGTCCTTCTTCCAGGGTCAGGATTTCACCCAGGCCTGCGTGGCCGCACACACTCCACACATCCATCCTGCAACAGGAACCTTGTGAGTGGGACCCCACACATGCCATACAAGACCTTCTGTGATCTCCTGACTGGGCCTGAGGATGTGGGTGAAGGGGTCTGTTTTCCCCAAACTCTGAGCTCCTCTTCATGAGCTAGCTTCTGCATTAAGACTCTCCAGAGGAAGGAGGATGCAGAAGTGTGGCCCTCTTGCCATCTTGTCCCATGTCAAAGGAGTCCCTTGTGCCCTTGTCTTATGCTCAGTCTTGGGGATTTTAGGGACCTGCCTGGCCAGGAGCTGGCTTCTTTGGCCCTTATCTGACCCATCCTCAGCAGCAGCACCTTCAACCTTTCTCCCCAGCCTTTGTTGGCAGAACTTGGCTGGTCTGTAGCCTCAGCTTGGCGCCAGTGCTGTTCCTGGAGCAGAGCCAGGCCCCACCCCATGCTTGATCCCTCCCTGGGACAGATATGCAGCTGAGGCTCACAGAGCAGCTCATACTAGGGCTCTCAGGAGCTCAGGTGGTATGCAGCAGGTGACTCAAATTGTGCTCTTGGGGGCTGACACCTGTCTATCCTCTCTCTCAAGCTTCCATCTCACAAAGCACCTTCACTCCATGTGGCAATCTGACATTCTCACTGTCTCCTCATGTTCTCCCCATAAGACCCTATGAGGAGAGGACCATCATGCCTCTGTTTTACAGATAAGTAGACTGAGGCTTGGAAAAATTGAGCAATCCTGCACACAGCCCGAAGACAGCTAGCTAGGGGTAGAGTGCATGTTCAGAACCAAGTCTGTCTGATCCCACCGCCATGGTCAGGCTACTCTGCAGCTTTGTAACCATGGATAGGTGGCTTATCTTATCCTCCACGTTCCTGGCTATAAAAGAGGGGGTGAGGAGCAGCCATGTTGCCCAGCTGTCAAGGCTTCTGTGAAAACTCAGTGACCTCACCCATGGCAAGTTAGTGTGACTGCCGTCTGGGGAAGTGGCCTTGGCCATGACCCCTGGTAAGCCCACTTCTATCTAGGGCACCTATTACCTTCTAGCTGATGGCTCAGCACCTCTGGCACCAGGTCTGTCTCCACGTTCTTGCGTGATAGCCATAACTGTTTTGTTTTCCTTCTGTTCTCATACTTTCTGCACACCACCACCCAAAAAAACTTCAGTGCTAATCTTTACCATTAATATTTCTGGGACGGTGTAGGTGGGAGGCCAGTGTAGTACCCTGGCATCATAATTATTTTCCCTAAAGCTTGTGCACTCATCCATTCTTCTCCTCTAATGAACATCTTCCACTAGTCTGGATGTTTTTGTAAAAAGATGAGTGTTTAACAGTAAGCTGCGCTCCACCCTATCCAAAATTATGAGATATAATTTCCCATCTCTTGGGAAGCTGTAAACAGGCAAATCACTGAGTCTGATCTAGTAGGCCCTTTATAGGCCCTTTCCTAAAATTAAAAAAAAAATTAAAAATTCAGATCTGGCTACAGCTTTGGTTGTCTGGTTGACTTTAGACAACCTCTTAAGCTCTCAAGATAGCTTCTTCTGTGTCTAGTAGGGCATAAGGGGTCCCCAACTTACACAAGTTTGTTAAAAGGATTTAATGGAAAGATGCAAAATCCCAGCAGGTGATTCAAGATGTGCTCTTGGGGGCTTTTCTGCACGTGCATTCTGTCATTTGTTTCCATTTCCTCAACACTGAAGTGGGTAGAAAGGGGGTCTGTGGCAAAATATCTAGAGTATTTTTCTCTTCCAGGCTACATTACAAAGAAATGGGTTCGACATTATCACTCCCTGCAGTGGGTGCCAGTAGAGTTTCCAGCCAGGAGCAGGAAGCAGGAGTTCAGGAAACCAATCAGCAGCTTGACCTGGGTTGTCCTGTTTGTGAAACTCTAGCAGGCCACTTTCAGAATTTGTTTTTACTGCGAACCAACATTGAGAAATGGGTTATGGCATCCATTCTGTGTTCAGGGTCTGAGCAGCTAAGCCTGTGTACAGGGAGAAGCCTGGTAAATACATAGCATGCATCCATGTACGCACACACACGCATACATGCACACATGTGCACACATCTGCACACATGCACAATGTCTTCCAAGACATGGACTCTGAGCCACCAATAAGCAGCTCAGCCCTGCTGTCAAGAGAAGGTGCACCAATGAGAGCTGACTCTGAAGGGGACCTGGATCTTGTCCTCTCAAACCTCTCAAAGTCCTGCCTGACCGGGGACATGGGGTGGCCCAGGATCCCCACGCCTACTTGGGGTCTGCTTAACTCTGTGTTCCCATTTCCACAGTGGCTTCATCGAGTGAAGAGCATGCCTTCAGTTCCTGTCCCGCTCCCCAAACTGTGGCTTCTTGATCGGTTCCAACTACATTCTGATTTAGTCGTGGGCTGAGCAGGATGTGCTAGATGTCCTGTTGGCTCTGGCTTGCCATCCTGTCCTGGAACTCTCTTCTAAATCCTGTGACCAGGATTCCACACAGCTACTATCCATTGCCAATAAGAAAAAGAGGGAAAACTCAAAGATGCTATGGCAGTTGTCTGGAGTCACACAACACTGATCTGGTAGAACTGGCAAGGTAAACCCTGGGTCTACCAGGGGGCTGGCACGGTAGGCCTGGGGATTGAACCCCTGGCCCCTGTGCCTCCTTTAATCTGCTGAGCTGTTTGACCAGCCCTAATTTGAAATTAAACAGTTCAGCTCAGGGCCCACTGCCCACTCTATTAGTCACGAAGGATGCCCAGGAGCTGCACAGCTAGGACTTTCTGGTCATTCTTTGTGGTAGGTACTGTCACCTACACAGTAGGATGTTTAGCAGAAGCCTCAGCCCACAAAATACCAGTATCCAGCACCCTCTCCTTCCCTGGGAGAAGGAGGTTATCTGGTAAAAGCCACTACTCTGGACCTAAACCAGGTCCAGAGTATTGTGTTGATTATTTGTGAATCCATGCTAATAATTGAAATTATGGTAATAGTTATGTCATCAGAGCCAGGGTCAAGTTTGCATTTTGGAAGATAATAGCACAGATGAGCTCCAGCTAGAGTGACCATGTAATTTAGTGTCCAAACAAAGACCCTGGAGAGAGGAAGGTAGGGTGAGACACTGCACCTGTTGGCAGACAAATACTGATGTGTTTGCCCACTGTGGCAATTACTCTCTGCTTGAAGATCAGTTAACACAGCTAGGTGTGCAACTCTGCAACTTTATATTCTATATTGATGTCTTCAGGGCAGCCAGATAGCTCAGTGGACTAAAGCACTTGCTTAGGCAGAGTGTAGCAGCCAGGGCTCGGTCCCCAGAGTGCCATGCCAGCCCCACTCTCAAGAGGCACTGAGACAGTGACTAAGACTGGGCATGATGGCATGCTCCTATAATCCCAGCACTTGGGAGGCTAAAGACAGAAGAATCACTATGAGTCCAATCTATGTAGTGAGACCCTGTAGAAACTGCAGACCCTGTACTAAATGCAGAAAAATAAAAAAGAATACTGATGTCTTCATCTGTGGTAGTGGTTGGGGGCCCTGGCTCAGGGGCTCTGGAAATCCTAGCCCTGACTCCTTCTAACCTCTGCTACTTTCAGAGAGACCCTTGGCAGAGCCACAGAGTAAGTGGTCCAGTTATATAGGTGCCAGTCTCTGTTCTCTGGACAAACTGATCCCATGTGTGCTGATTCTCAGTAGAGCCACCTGCATTATGGAGAACTCGGGTCCCTGTGGGAGCTGTAGTTTGAGGGTAGCTTGCCAGGCAACGCTGCTAAAGTGTCATTAACTGAAGCCCTGTGAGCCTTGCTCCCTTCCACCATGGTGGGCAGTGATAGCCAATGCAGATGGGGATGGTGAGGCCAGTGTAATCCTGGCTGGGGGTTTATCATAGGTCTTCTCACTACCACTTGACATCGTTTTCTTTTTTTCATTTCCTCATTCCTACAACTCATGAGGCTGTCTTTAGCCTCATTTTATGAATGTAAGGTCTGAAGCTCCAGCAGAATAAGTAATGAGAAAAATTACATGGTTGTTCCAAGACAGAGTAAGAATTCAAGGGCGGGTTTGTTAACTCCAAAGCCCAGGGGTTCTGCTTTTCACTCAGCAGAGGTCTGACTAGGCCTTCAGTGACCAATCTATTTAGTACTTATTCCTAGCATGAAGCTCAGCACTGAAGAATCAAGAGACAGATGATAGTCTGTGCCTGTCCTTTGTGACCTACTGTCTAGATCAGGAGTCAGACATGGGATTCCTTTTCCAGGAGTGAGAGAGGATCATGGTCAGTGTTCTGTGGGTAGCATGAAGGGAGCCACAGGCAGTAGTGTGTCTTTGAGCCACCTGAGAGACTATGTCTGTTCCAGCTCTCTGGAGACAGCACCAAACAGAAGGATGAGGGTGAACTGGGAGGTAATGAAGGAGTGGGGAAGCAAAAGCAGGTAGAAAGACCAATATGAGCCAGGCAGGCTGGTGTGGAAGGAAAGATACACATTGTTGTATTTGCTGGAATCAACTAGAAACAACAAAAAGTCTAGTTCTACTGCATCATGCAACTCTCATCTATACACACACACACCTACACACACACAACATGATCACACACACACATACACACACAACATCTGACACATACACATATATATGTGTGTGTATATATATATATATACAGAACTCAGTTACAAGTCAGTTATGCTGATACCACTGGAGCCCTTCTGTCCCCAAGGACCCCAAGAGCTCTGAATCTGTCATGTCCCAAGCAGCCCTATTCACAGTAGGCAGAACTGAACTTTTCTTTGCCACCCACCTGATAAAACACCTGTATTCCATTCCCTTAGAAGTATTTGAATGTGATCAGAGCCATGGTGCACTATGAAAATATTAGAGGGACATTAAGGCTGCTGGCTGAATTAGAGTCATTAATTAGCTGACCTCCCAAAGGCTTGTCCGGGTGTCCCAATGTAATCACAAGACTTTTGTAAAAGGGAAGAAGCATGAGTTCAGAAAAGGAAACATGGAAGCACAGGCACGAGCAATGTGATTTTAAGATGAACTGCCCACAAGCCTAGGAATGGGAGCAGCCTGTAGACATTGAAAAGGACAGGGTAAGGGACTCCCCCCTGAGGCTCCAGGAGCTCAGCTGTGAACACAATATGACCCACATCAGGGAGTACACTTGGGTTGCCTTATGACTACTTTTGTGATTATTTGCTGCAGCGATTATAAGAAGATGGCAATACATTTCCTATTCTGTGTGGTGGCTGGCACTTCGGTGTGTGGACATCTAGATGAGAGAACCCAGCAGGCTACTCCAGTTCTCCTGAACTCCTGGGGCTCCTCAGCCTTTGAGGAGAGACCCATCTCTGGACCACCCTGGTCCCAGGCACCGCCGATAAGGAAATGGGTTATCAGTCACTATAACCCCATTGCTCAGGCCTTGGATAACATCAGGTAGATGAGCCCAGACACCCTGGGGTTCAGGAATTCCACATGAAAGGCTGTTACCCACGGAAGGTGAGCTGTGGGTTATGTGCTGTCCGCTGCCACTACACAGTTCTTTACTTTTTCTTTTTCATTTTTTAATTTTTAACAAAAACAACAGTATTATACTTAGGCATCTGGGCTTTTATTATCCATTCAGATTTCTAAAAAGAAACACACTGGTTTTTACTAGAGTAAGAAATATGAACAGTAGAAATATTTAAACACCACATCATTTCGTTATTCACACCATTGATTCCAACAGGCAAGTAAACACAGAGCGAGACATGCCCTCCGTCTTACTTAAATAACAAAGCAGCACTCATCTTCCCCTAGCTCTCTACACAAGGATGAGGCTGTGTACTTGCTTTCTTTTGCCAAGGGGTTGGAACTGAAGTAATGACTATTCTGACATAGTCTGGTGCAACCTAATGACATCACTTCATGCCGCTTTGGGTCATGTGTCAGGATGTGCAGTGAACTTAATCCTGCCTGTTCACTCAGGTAAGGAAAGATACTGAGGCCCCACTTCACAGATAGGTAAAATGACTTCCGAGAAAAATAAGTGGGGCTGCGACCTGCCCGTATAGAAGGACTTCTTTCCGAGGCCAACTGCCCTGCGTTTCCACTCATTGCACTCACCCTTGGGGGCTGAGTTAGGGCTGCCTCTCCATACAGTGGCTGAGGATCATGGAAGCCTATAATGGGTGCCAAATGCTTTATGCCAGTGATTCCCAAACTCAGCTGAATGTGAGAATCACCTTGAGAGCTCTGAACTCTGAGGCCCAGACCTATTAAACCAGAGTACATGGTGGAGGGCGAGCATCAGTCCTTCAGAAGGAAGCCTGCAGTTGAAGAAAGCAGGATGGCTTCTTTGTGCTTCCTGACTGAACCTATGTGGAGGAAGTGCTGCTATGGACAAATTTAAAGATGAAGGACTTGGGCTTCAGAGAGGTCATATGATACTTACTGAATCGGGATTTGAAGAGAACATTCTAGAACCCTCATCCCTCTTTAAGTACACAATTTCTTCCTAGAGGGATACATTTGTGGGCCAAAAAGATTTTTTCTGGGAAAGTGCATTGTACCAGAGGGAAGTATAAAATTGGAACTGAGCTTTCTTCCTTCCAACTTTGAAAAAGCAGGAAACTAAAATTCTTTTTGTTGGGACCACCTCCCTTTTCCTCTGGAGCATTAAATGCTAATAGAACTCACAAAAGCTACTGCAACTCCTAGGCTTGGTCTGTGTGAGCTTGGAGTAAGATGGGGGACTTCTATAGCCAAGCCCTTCCCACAAAACCTTGCTCCTGAGCAGAGCCTCAGATCCCTGACGCAATCCCTGGGTCATTTCCTCTTTCAATTTGTTGCAAATTAAGCAGGGACATGGTTGGCATTGCCAAAACCCCACAACTGGAAGAAAGGCCTCCCCTGGAAAGTTTGGGTAGTGGGGCTAATTCAGCCCACCCAGACAATAAAGGGCCATTTGCTGCCAGTTCTGATTTTCTTCTCTCCCTGTATCTCACTACTGGCTCTTCCTTGTTCCCCACCCTACACTCTCTTATTCTCTCCCTCTTCTTCTCCTACTGCACTATTCTTGAACTATATTTGACCCTGTGACTCTCCTCCTGCTTGTGTGACAAATGATCACAGCCTTTATTAGGGGCAAAGATACTGTGCATTTATGGTCTCACAGTCCAGCAGGCCAGAAGTCTGAAATCCAGGGCTCAGCAGGGTTGGTTCCAGTTCGGAGACTTTGGGGAAGGAAGCATCCGGGACCCTCTCCCAGCTTCCAGCACTGCCTGGTGCTGCTTGACTGCCCTTTACTCATACATGCATCACTCTCATGTCCACTCTAATGCCGCATAGCTTTTCTCTTTGGGTCTCTCTGTCTTCACGTGGCCTCCTCAATAACCCCAGTCTTTGGATTAAAGAAATATGGCCTCCAGTATGACTTCACTCAGGTAATTTCAGCTTCAAAGAGCCCATTTTCAAATATGTTCATGTTCTGAGGCTCTGAGGCTCATAGTCGGCTCTTGTCTGTGGATATGAATGTTGGGAGGCACTAACCAAACTAGTGCACCTGCCCTCCATCTGGCCAAGCCAAAGACATTCAGCTCTGAGGTCCTCTATAAGTCATGCCACCTTCTGTGAACCCCTCTTTCTCTCGCCCTCAGAGTAAGGTCTAACTCCTTGGGCCTCCCTCCATGCCCTGTGGGCTCAGCCTCAGCACCCTCTGACAGCTCAGTGTGTAGTTCAGTGGTGCCTGCCACTCACCTTGCCCTGAGCTGAGCTCCCCCTGCCTGCCCTTGGCCTTGATGGAAGAAAGAATGACTATAAGAAGCATGTATTAAGCACCTGCTGTATATTCAGGTCTGTGCTACATGCTGGGATTCAAGAAAAGGCTTTGAGCCCTGGCTGGCTGGAAAAAATGGATCTGTAAACAAATCAACCAATGCAAGGAGACAGAGGCTGTTAAAGATGTATGAGCAGCTTGCCTATGAGCCCTAGGAAGGAGGAGCCACACTGGCCTAAGGGATAAGGAGGAAGACGGTAGAGCCTCCCAGAAGGCCAGACTTCTAAACAGTCTGGAAGCATGACTTCATCTGACTCCCAGCTGCCAGGAATAGAGATCCAATCCTTACCGCAAGACCTTGAGGAGACTGCTCCCCAGCAGATAGGGGCCAGATGGCTTTGCAGTAGCTTGGAACCCTGTCTTCTCCATCATTGCCCCACTTGCCCCCTTGCTGTGTTCTTGTTTTTGCTCTCTTTATGGAGAACTTCATGAGCACCAGGGAAGAATATGCTTCTGGCTAAGAGTTCCCTTGCCTCTCTGCATCAGAGTGGTCAAGCGAATCAACCAGGGTGATACACTCACAGCATCCCTCAGCAATGTAGGGGACAGGAATGGAGCCCCCTGTAGCTACCAAACCCCACGGATGCTGAAGTCCCTTATATGGAAGGGCGCAGTGTTTGTGCATAATCTGCCTACACCCTCCCACATACATTCAATCATCTTGCTTTTGGATGGCACCAATCACAGCATAAATACCATGTGAGCAGCAGCTATACTATTACAGCAAGGTCTCTGTAGATTTCATGCACTTGCCAATTTTTTTTAAAAAGTATTTTTGAGCCACAGTTGGTTAAACCCACAGATGCAAAATTTGTGGTTAGGCAGGACTAAGCATTAGGTACTCTGGCCTACCTTGCATGTAGATGCACTTCAAACTTCAGCCTTGAACTTGGGGCATAGCTCCATGTGCTTGCCTAGCATGAAGGGAATCCATGTCTTAGGTCCCCAGTACCACATGGAGAAAACAGCAAGTTTTTTGCTATTGTTATGGTCTTTCTTTTTTTTTTATGAATTTAGGGCAGGGTATACAGGGTATACCAGGGCCTCGCTAGGTAGATCAGACTCGTAGTGATCCTCCTGTTTTCAGTCTCCCAAGTGCTGGGATTACAGGTGCACACCATCATGCCCAGTCCCAATCACAGTCTTGGTGCGCCCCAGGGTGGGGCTAGCCCGGCATGCAGGTGACCATACCCCGGCTGCTGAGCTCTGCCAAAGCAGGCCCTTTAGTCTGCTGAGCTGTCTGGGCAGCCCTGGTCTTTCCTTTCAATTTTGTGTACCTACGCTTCTCTGGCCGAGTCTGTCAGTAGTCATCAATGGTTCATTTTACTTTAAGTCCTGCCAATGACCTCAGCATCTAATGTCCTAATTTGGGTGGCCAGAAGAGAGACGATTTGGCTGACCATGGATCCATGTTCCAGGCCATGAGGAACCGCTGGGTATCTAATAGGACCCTTGATCTCAGTATTTGGGATGGAAGAGAAGAAGCCTGATAAACCTGCTGCTGGGACCCCACATCGGAGGCCACACCAGTGTTCTTGGGAAGGGTTCAGAGAAGACAGTCACCAATAGCCCTAGTGCAGAAGGCTGACTGGGCTGAAGGTGCCTCAGAGCCACAGCTACAGAGGACCAAGATATTCTTGCATCATCTTCACCTTAAAGAGAGATTCCAAGGCAGGGACCCTATTCAGCCACAGGAGATGGAGGGGGTCCCACACCTGAGATGCTGTGGCATGGGAATCCTACAGCTCCAAACATGGTGGCTGCCCTGAGTGTTTGCCAGCTGTGCACACGGACCCTCCAGCCACCCTTGCCAGGTTATACTAGCCCCCAGACAACTCCGACCCCATGGGTCCTGCCCAAGGAGTGTGGGAGCCTTTGTTTTTCCATCTGCAACCCCCAGGCTGCCAAAACATATTGGGAGGATAATGAGAAATCACAGAATCAAAATAATGTAAAGGAAATAAGTGCTAGAGAGGATTGTCTACATCCTTTCTCAATAGATTTCCTGCCAGGGAGACTAGAGCAAGGGGAATGTTTTACCCCTGGGGCCCAGGCAGACTGTGGTCCTGAAAAAGAGAAAAAAATTACTTCCTGGAAGAGAGCCTTTTAATTGTTCCTTTAAGAGGGAGGCAGGAGCTGCCAAGGCCCTGAAAGAGTCCTCTGCTACTGGGGAGCCTCCATCTACTGGGCCAGGGAGCTGCAGGAGCCCCAGGCACAGCTAGGGCCCAGGGCGACAGTGTTGGCATCTCAGCAGTCTTGGGCATGGGTTTGTGGGGAGCCCAGCATCCAGGCTTCTGCCTCCTGGAGGAGAGAGAGGCCCTTCTGAGGGAGCCACAGGGACCAGGCTTGGTCCCAGCAGGGCTTTGGCTGGAAGAGGACTTTCAGAGTTATTCCAAACTGTGCTTCTTACTAACCAATTTGAATTCTGTCTCCTTTAGAAACCCTCCTGGGTGAACATGGTAGGCTCTGTTCCTGTGGTAGGCAGGGCTCAAATGATATAGGAATGGCTGTGGCCTAGGGCAGGTGCTTGGGGCTGTGCTTATCTCTCTCTCTCTCCCCTCCCTCTCTGTCCCCCTCACTCTCTCTCTCCCCCTCCTTCCATCTCTCTCTCCATCCCTCTCCTCCCTCCCACCCTTCTTCCCTCACTCCCCCCCTTCCTTCTCCCTTCCTTCCCTCCCTCCCTTGCTCCCTCCTTCCTTTTGCCCTCTCTCTCTTTTGCCTTCTTGTGGCCTTCTCTTCCTCCCTCCTTGCCTGCTCTTTCTCTCCCCTCTTTTCCATGGAGAAGCCTTGCTTCACTTCTGAGAATTCAGGACACACTTGCTTCGTGGTGGGTCCCCCAAGAGGCGATGCCCTTTGAGTAGAGACAGCACTGCTGACCTCACCACTGCTACCCACCACTGTAAGCTTCCCTGAGTTTAGCACTGAGGGGCTTGGGGGCAAGGTGGGGCCTGGGGAGTGTTCCAGTACACATTCAGGTGTCCCTGCTTTGCTCCCTGCTCTACTTTCTTTGTGGTCTAACCACAGGGTGTTTCTTTTAACCCCGTATTTGCAACATCCACCTCTAGTTTTTACATTCCTGGCCAACCCTTTATTATGAGATTAACTGGCATGTTAAAAAAACAAAAAATAAAAATCCTCTGCACCTTAATAAAAAATGACGAGAAGACTTCTTATAGTCCCTTGCTTCCCTCTTTCTCTGGTTGGGCTGAGGGCCCTTGGATAAAATCACAGCCCAAGCACCTAGCATAGTACTCTCCCAAACTTTCTGAGCACCTGCTGTCTGGTCATGCTCCAGATATCTTTTGGGGGATCCTGTTATTAATCCCATGTACAGGTGTGAAAACCATGGCAAAAGAGGTTAAGCAGTTTCCTCCAAATCTCAAAGTGCAGGCTTTTGGAGCCAGGATTTGAACCCAGATTGTCTGGCGCTAGAGACCATGTGCTGAGAACTAGCTGGCTAGTGGAAGGCATAGAACTTACATCCAGTTAGCTCAAAGGCAACAGAAGAGGAAGAGAGAACCGTAGACTAAGGATCCATTTTGGAACCTAGAATGGCTCAGGGGACAAGAAATTCAGGTCCTGAAATATGCTCAGTACTTGAAGTCTAGAGGCAACAGCCAGGAGCCTCTGGGGATACGCATCTTGGGACAGGACCATGATGAGGCCTTTGTTTTTTTTTTTTTTTTTTTTTTTCCTTTCTCTACCATCTCAGCCCATCCTGGGGTTGGGGCTGGTATAAGTAAGCTTGCCTAACCAGGAGCTTTAGAGCACTAAGCTATTGCACTGGCCCATGAGGAGGCTTTTGAAAGACAGTGTGGGATGGCTGGGTGTGAGCCACCCCAGAGCCTACAGAACAGAGCTGCAGCTGTTCCAGCCTAGAGCTGCCCTGGGCCGAGTTGTCAGGTGATCAGCAAAACAAGGACAGTTCCTTTCTCTGCCTGTCCTAGCTCCAGGGTCTCAAGCTCTGTCCAACTCCAGCTTCTGGTTCCCAGGTCCTGAGCATCAGCAGCTCGACAGCCAGAGTTCAGATATCTATAACTCAGTGTAGCAGGTGCACACTCCAGAGCCGTGCCCCGCTCCAGGCCAGGTTTTTCATAATTGGTTTTCAGAGAGACTCTTCTATGATGTGTAATTGTTAGCAGTTGTAAAAAGATAACTCACATTTTTAAAAGCTTAAAGCTTGCTCTGTGCAGATAAAAACTGTGACAAATTATGTTCCGAAAAATCATAAAAGTAGAGAGAGACATGTTAATAACCAAAGGTGCCGTTTCATTTAGAGGTCAGCCTGAGCTATTAAAGTGGCCAGGAATCTTGAGCTTTGGCGGTAGCGATTTGACCAAATCACTTATCTCCTCCAGACCATGCCTGAGCGTCTCCCTCGGCAAAAAAATAATCCACAGACCGCAATACAGGAGGACAGGAGGACAGGAGGAACCGGGGAGAAGCACAGCACTCCCCAAATAAATTCTGCTTTCCAGGAGAACCCTTCAGATTCCCCAGGGCCACTTAGTGCCGATGTATAAGGACATGCTTGCACACATGGTCACCAATACCTATGTCCAGACACACACCCTTGTACATGTCAAATGAAGGACTCAGGTGGACATTGCTTTTTCTGGGTAAATGGTTATCATTTACAACATCGTTAGATGTTGTAAAGATCGGATGACACAAACAACAAATAAGTGTGGGAGAGGGTGTCCGGTTTCCCACAACTTTAAAATGTTTTACCCTTTAGTTCACAGAGAGCCAGGCACTAAGAATTAGTGCTCTTTAACCTATGGGAGACTCTGAAGTTTTCACCTTTCCCCAGGAGGTGGGTCATGAGGGACTGATGAAGAGAGTCCGTCCCTATGGATTGGAATCCATCCAAATATCTGCTACCCCAGTGTGTCCAACAGCCAAAGGTTGCACTCTTAGAGGAGATCAATTTTCCACAGTGAGTTATTGTTTCAGAATTAGATTCATAGTCCATGCCCTGGAGACTCCAGTAGGGTCTTACAAGACAGTGACGACCAGGCAAGGTTATAAAGCCAGTCTCTAGCATATTCTGTACTTTGGATGAAGCATGAAGTGTAACTCAAGCTAGCTAAGTTTTGGTTTTATGTCTAATTAGGTGAGTACTGCTAAGCCAGCCCCTTAACTCCCCAGGGACCTGGTTTCCTCACCTTTATAATGTCTCTCACTGAGAGACACAAGAATGCCAATATGTGCTGCTAATGTTGACGCTGTATTCCACCCACCTTCTCCATCCAAGATGTTCTGAGCGCTGCAATACCTTTTGGAATCCTCTGAGGAGCAGATTGCCCGTAGTTAAATTTTCTTTGTTTTTAATATAGTCAATACTCATCCAAGCAAAAAAAGTGAAAGAAAAGAGCAAAATGGCCTCTACCTGTTGAAGGACAGTGTCTTGTAAACTGCAGAGCGTGGCAGGTACATTTGCTCAGAGAATCTTGCACTTCACCACAGAGCTCTGTGGTAAGAAAGCCATTTCCAAGCAGACATTGGCCTTGCTAAACATCTACACAGCCAGCTCTACTGTAATACAGAAATCTTAGTAGCCAAGAAATATGAACTTTTTGCACACATCATACAATCCATTGTGTTTCTTCATAGACTAGATCAGCACACATAATTAAGACAAATATCTGTAGTTGAGTTTCAATGCATTAGAAAGGAACATAATGATACAGGTGCTTATTTCAACTCTTCATATAATATTCTGTACTACTGAAGTATTGAGATAGGAGAAAGAAGTAAAATAGGATTCAGGGATTTATACATGAGCATTGACCTGAATTGGGTTTCTTAACAAAACTTGGTGGAAGATTGTAGGCATGAAATCTCAAACACAGTTACAAACTCATTGGATTTTACCCCTTCATAAAAAAGTGTTACTATTTATTTTCATTTACAACTTTCCACATACTTAGCTAAATGTTTAGGAGTCAAAGAAAAAATTAAGACTTCAAGAAGTTAAATTAATAAAAATTACCTAAATTTCTTCATTAGAATTCTCATAGGAAAGAGATAATCTTCTCCTATCCTTTACAGTCTTAAATAATTGGATGCCATTTATATTACTAGAATTGCCTATGGAGTAAGCATTAGGAATGAATCTTAAACATTCTTGATATAGACATTCAAAGTGCAGCTTGTTCTCTTTATTCAGTTTAAATATCCTACCTTCTTCAAAGGTCTAGGCATGTACAGGTGATCAATAAGTACCCATTATTATGTCTCTGTAAAAAATTACACACACACACACACACACACACACACACACGGGTACATACAGCCTCAGAGTGAAAGGCTCTGACTCCCTTTACCTTACCCAATGTACATTGACTATCCAGGCATAATGATGGACCAGACTTGGAACAATGTCATGATGACACTAATAACTTCCCAGTGGGACTCACGCTTTGACCTGGTGGGTTTTTTGTTTTTCTCCCTTAATAGTGCATGTTGGAAGATCTTAAGTGTGGATTTCCATCTGGCTATAAGGATATAAATAGGTATCAAAAACAGAGGCTCCCCCTGGTACTTTGTGCATTAATATGGCTTTGGATCCCTTATACATGCTTATGGGAAAAGAGAAAAGGGCAAAAATGTGGAATGGACAACCAAACACTAATGCTTACCAGCATTCTGTACCTGTTCATGGAGGGTTCTATTGACACATAGGTCACAGGGAAGAGGGAGTTTGGCTTTAGTGTGTGTTATTGACTCCTGCCTCATAGCAGAGACTGTGAGAGTTCTCACTGCTGAGGCTGATGCTAATGCTGATGCTGATAACAACGTTGATAATGATCAACATGACTTTTATAAGCACATGATGCATTGTTCTTGAAAAATCTACAATTGAAACCTTGGGCAGAGTTCCAGCTGTCGGGCAACCTGATGGCAGCAGCACCCAAACCCTGTGTCAACTCTTGCAGAAGTTAACTTGTGTCTTTGACTATAAACTCCTCAGACTCCCAGAGCCTCAGGTTCCTCTTCTGCATGGTGAGGTCTGCTAATCTCTATTCTTGGTATAACCCAACAAACAACTCTGTTCCCTTTATAAGGTAAATTGATTCATACATATTGGCAAGTTAGCTATTTCCCACAAAGGGAGTTGAATTTATTTGGGCTGTACATTAATATCTTATTATCCTTCTTATGCACTAGTGACATGATCATTATTTCATCTCAGTATATTTATTAGAGTAAATACTTTTGGATGTGATTTTGAAAAACAAAAAATACCTCACCTAGGCTTGGCCGTCTTTCTGGGCTGGGGCCTGTAAACTCCTCTCTGCAGGCCTTTACAGATTGTGTCTGTAGCATTCATTGCCAACAAACCACAGCCAGGCCACACTTAGGGTCTGACTTAGATGTTCATGAGCTATTCATTCAGCATGACGTAGTGCATAAGGTGTGACTTGCCTTAGAACTTTGCTGCAGCATCTACTATCGCTGATGACCAACTGGTTAACTCTTGCCTAGAAACATTCTCAAATACTTTTTTGTAAGTGGACTGTGTTTATTGTTAGAAACTGAGAAGATGGACAGTGAGAAAGGGTTGACCTTAGGCAACTTAACCTAGACAGAGCATTAGATTGACTTTGTTAGCAAATGGGAAGGTTGTTGAATTCATCTAAGCCAGTGTGCCAGAGCTTTGAGGCTCATGCCCACTGCAAAGGCATTCCACAGTGCAGCTGACCTCAAGATCCTTGAGCCACAATGTTCTCCTGAAATCTTTTGAAGAGGGAATCAGGGGGCAATTATTTCACATAGCACACAGCAAACTCCTAAAATGCTCTCCACTGACTTTCCCAAATCTCTCATCGTGCTGTCTGTCTCTCTCCTGTACTGATCCTTTGTAAACACAATCTTACTTTTAACTTTTGCTCCCACTTCTGGTCCATGATGTTCATCTGTACTAGCTCCATTTCTATTTTTGTCCAACTTTGCTTTGCTTTTCTCTGTTCTGAAACTGTACTCTAAGCAAAGAATCTGAAACATGAACTCCTCCTTAGCAGAAGAGGGGCCAGGAAAATACATACTTTATACCCTTGTTACTGCTTTTTGCATTGATGACAGCTTCCAATATGCATCTACTAGTTAGATTCACCCTGTTTATAGAGGGCAGAGCCAAGCATTGAGAATCATTTACCCAAATACAATCAGGTTAGATTTAATCTCAGACAGGGGCTGGGTTGGGATTAAACTCCTTAGCCACCTTTCCTCTGTCCCTTCAGGAAATCTGAAATTGAGAACTCTAACACCCAACACTAGGCACTCAGTATAGGCCTGTAGACCCACCTTTAAGTGCTCTTCCAAGAAGCAAGAGTTCTCTGACTAGGATCAATGCCTCAATTAGAATGTAATCTTCCCTTACAATTCTAGAGCTCCTAAGTTTTCCTCTTTGGTGGGTTTGATTTCCTCAAATCCTGGATCTCACATTAATTTCCTGATAGGGCTTGGTAGGAGCTATATGAACACAAAGGCTTCAATCATGAGGCTACAAAGAGTCTGAGAGTCATTCATAGAAGTTAGCACTTTAAGACAGAAAAGCTAACAACAGACAACATCTCAGCTTCATCTGACCCGGCAGATGAAGCTCCCAAATACCCACCATTTATTTCCCTCTAATGATGTGAACCTGGGGCTCTGGACAAAGCCCACTCACTCTGGTGTGGTCATACACTATTCACTGATAGCTTATTATTTTTCCTCACTAGACACCACCTACCATTTAGCCACCATGTGTTGGTTATACCTCTGTCCTTAAGGCCTTCTTAAAAATAAGCATTGAAAAATTGAAACAAGCAATCCAGTTATATTTTTTTCTTTAGAGTTCACATTCTCCCTGAAAGGGGCATTTGCTTTCCTGTATTTCCTCCCTACCTCATTCTCCAGAAATTAGTCTAAGGAAGATCTCCAGCTTTTGCCAGTGAGAATTTTTGGAGCAATAGGATAAGAACTCACAAACCTCTCTGAGCACCAAAATCCCGCGGAAGACTTGGTTAAAACCCAAGTGTCTGATTCAGTAAATCTTGAGCTGTGGAACAGAATTTCTACTCCTAGAATAAGTTCACAGCACATTAGGATGATGCTAAGTCTTTATCAAGACCACACTCTGAGACTTACTGGATTAGAAGTTCAAGGTTAAATTACATCCTTGCATTCAATTGTTCTCTGTGTTTCGTAAAAGAAAAACAGCACTCTAGTTAGAATATTCACTGTCCTAAGGCAAGCACCCTAAATCTGTTTAAATGATGCTTAGATAGAACAATTTATTGACTTCCTTCTGATTCGGTACATCCCTATCTGGATTTAACATCCTGTCTTCCTTGATCTGAGCCCACACTGACCAAAGAGCAGGCAGCTTTGAGGCTCATTGTTATCATATGCCGAAGGTTAAGTCCAGGCCATGGAGATTTTCCCACAGAAGGATTTTTTCAGGACCTGAAAATATATCTAATAAGTTTCACCTTGATGACTAGCTCATCTTGTTGATCCATGAGCAACATCTTGGATCCTGACATGACATATAGTATTTTCCCTTTTCTTATACCTACCACAGGTTTCATGAATGGACGTCTGTTTCTATTCAAAATGACAGTGCCCTTGAAAAAGATCAGCCCAAGCACAGAGCTCGGTGATGCCCCTACAGCAGCATCTCTTTAAATAATAATAATGATAGTAACATTAATAAATAATAATAATAATCTATTATGTCTCCTTCAGTGAGGTTGAATAGCTAAATATCTGCTGATGATTCATTCCCCTAATCAACGTGTCTATGTCTCATCATGGATATTTCTGGAAAGTCATATCTCCTGCCTTCCTAAATCACCCATGCTCATACTGGAGTATTTCACTCAGATACTAGGTTTCTACTTTGCCTCTTCAAAGTTGATGTGGAGATAATCCACTTGTACATTGCGACAGTATAGAGGTCAGCATCATATTGTTTCTAAAACTGATTATTTCCTTTTCTTTTTTTTGAAATCAAAAGTTTCAAATTTGGTTTACGTGATCTGTGTGTGTGTGTGTGTGTGTGTGTGTGTGTGTGTGTGTATTTCAGGGAAGGTTTTATGGGGTGTTCAGGATCTCACTATTATATTGGACTTGTAGTGATCCTTCTGTTTACAGCATCCCAAGAGCTGGGATTACAGGCACACGCCACCATGCCCAGTCTCAGTTGCTGTCTCAGGGCACCCCAGGAGTGGGGTTGGCAGGGCAAGCCAGGGGATCAAACCCCTGGCATCTGCACCTGCTTGCAGGCATTTTAATCCACTGAGCTATTTAGCCAGCCCTTCTTCCTGATCTTTTGAGTTTCCACCTGTGAGTCTTTTCACAGTCTCAAGATAGCATGTGTCTAGATATGTGGATTCAAATAATCTAAAACAGCCATCTAAATTTGTAAATTGTTTATCTTTTGTTCCCATCTTAACCTCACTTTAATCCACTTCCCATGGCAGTTGAAAGCTCCTTCTGGTTTAAACATTTCATTTGCTCAAAGAAGATATCAGTAAAACAATTTCTCAGATGGTTCTGGGGGCTTACAATTCACCAAGTATGTGGTATTTAGGATCTATTAGGCATTGCATCTTATTCCTGCTTTAAAAAGTCAAACAACAGAGATACTTTACATGGTAGTAGAGATTTAGTAGCTACTGGATGAAGGAAGGAAGGAAGAAAGAAAGGAAGGGAGGGACAGAAGGAAGGAGAGAGCGAAGGAGAGAGGGAAGGAGAGAGGGAGGGAGGGCCCTGGCATGGCCTCAAGGCAAGGATCATCGCTGTCTGCAGAGCATTCCCAGCCTCACAGCTGCTGGCATCCCCTGCCAGGCTCATGCATTGTCCACTGTGCTTCCTGCAGCCCTGCTCTTTGTCTTGCTCCAAACCCCAGCAGAAAGGCACCAGCTTCTGATTTAGCATTTTCTTCCCCTTCATCTCCTTTCAGGATACAGGATTGAGGCCAACAAAACTAAGAGCAAGTGCAATGCACGGGGATGCTCCTTGTCTTCAGGACTGGAGAAAACAGTTGGATGGACAGTTACAACTCTCTTGGAAGCCACTACCTCATTTTCCTCATGAGTGGGATTTCCTTGGCATCTTCTGATCTGGTTTATCAGGCTGTAATGTATGCAATTGGCCTAGATTATTGCTAAATTTAATTTGAAATTTAAAATGATTAAAATTTTGCATAGTTCAGGTCTTTATTGCTGTTTTATGTGTGTGGTCTATTTTGAATAAGTAAGAACAAGAAATAGATTCTCAGAATAGGAAAATCTGTGGCAATAAAGAGTAGCTCACAGGCTCCAAGGTGTGGAGGGGAGAAATTGAGATCCAATGGCTGGTAGGTAGAGTATTTTGTTTAGGATAACAAAAACAACCTAAATTTGCTTATGGTTCTAGTTGTACAATTCTGTCCATTAAGTCCTACATCTTAAGTTTGTAAATTATGTGGTATGTAAATTTTGGTTCAATAAAGTTGCTTGTAATTCATTCTAAATAAAAAGAAACATTCACATACTTGAAAATCTAGTTTCCAGTTGTAGGCACCCCTTTTTCTTGGTGGCCATACATGGTTACCACATCACACAGTCAGGACCTAGAACATCACCTTCATTCCAAAAAGTTTATTGGTCAATCTGTTATAAAATTTATGCATACGCATTCTCTATTAAATCATTCGGGGTGGGGATGATTTTAGCATTTCCTAGCCGTTGTTTCAAATTTCCCTAGCAGGATTAGACATTCACTTCCCAGATGAAATTTCTAGATGCACTGGAAGAAAAATGATTGAGTTGTGTCTAAGAGGAAAAAAAAGAAAATGTTCTGACATGTTGATATTCTAGGCTGGCGACTTAGCTTGTGGCATTTTGGAACAAGATTTAGAATCAGGAAAGTGTCACCACATTGAAAGCGCCCCTGTAAGAAATGTCTTAGTTTGACCTAAAGTAAGTGGAAAAGACAGGGCAAAGGAAAGGGAAGCAGCAGCGGATGTCTAAGTGATAAATGGTACACTGTCACATCGCATTTGACGTCTTAACCGGAAAAAGGGGGCCGTTGAGCCAGATGTGGGTTAAGTGAGGAAGTTCAAGCCTTGCTCTTGGCTTCATTTTGTTTTGCAAGGCACAGGTTGAGTTCAGGAGTTTGGAGCTCAATCACAGCATATCCACTCTGTGCAGCGAAAAGCCAGCCAGTGCCAAGTGTCCTACAAGGCAGCCTCCACCTTCTGTAACAGCCTTGAGTGGAGAAGCAGCAAGCTGAGAAGATCACCACCAGCAGCTGCATCCTCCTTGCTCTAACTGCCGCCAGAGAGAGTGACAGCCACCAAAACCCTGCCTGCCTCTCCTGGGGCCAGGGAAGGTGGAAGTCATAACTGTCAGTCTTTAGCATCTCTTCTTCAAAGGTTGCTTTCCCTAAATACACACCAAAGAAAAGCTTGATGCCGCATCTCCCAGGCAATTGCTTCACTCCAGAGCTCAGGTCTCTCCTGTGCTGTTTTCCCAGGGTAACTTCCACATCACAAACACACTTATCTGGGCTTCACATCAGCCTTAAAGATTTCGAGTATGGATCTGCTTTCCAGACTGACCGTCTGACTGTCTGACCTATGGCTGTTCGCTCTCACAGAAATGCATAATGTGACCCTTGTTAAAACCACAATTAGTCTAAGCCCTTTACAGGAAATATCGGTTTGGTAAGATGAGAGATACCGTTAATAGGAAGTCACGTGCTCGGCAGCGAGAGCAGGCAAAGCAGTTGGATGTACACAATTTCTACTTATCATTGATCTCCGGCTGCAGCTGCTTCTTAATAAATGCAAAGCTTAGCATACACACGTATCCACCTTGCTGCCCAGGGAGGCCAGAGCGGGGGTGACCCTGCCAGCCCATGAGGCCAGAGGTCCTCCAGGCTGCAGCTCTGGGGCCAAGTGGGAGCCCTATGGAGAGCAGATGCTTCCATCTCTAGATACTTCCCATCACATTCCAACTGGGAGGAGAGATGAGGATTGCCAGTCTGAAGGCCACACAGACGTGGTAGGCAACACACATCATGTCCCCAAGGAGGTCACCTCAGAGACATTTAAAGAATCAAAGAGATGCAAGAGCTACTGGGCCAATGGCTGGTAAGTGAGTGACTTTGCACTAGAATTATGTGTCACATTGGCTTTGGAGTTTGGCCTCAGTGTGCACGTGGTGATGCTATCTATGGCATCTAAGTTTCTCTAAGTTGACAGTTACTAGCTCATGCCAGTGACATGGCTAATCATTGCTACAAGCCATTCATTGGTTATTCCATTTCAGGTGTACTGCTGAGATGCAGGTATCAGAAACCATAAGGATGGAAATAATATGTCATAGCACTTAAACAAAAGCAGGACAAATAGCCTAGCTGTCCAGGTAACCATGAAACAGTTATTTAATCCTGTTCAGTTTTTGTTTCTTCCTCTGTAAAATAAAGATAATCATACCTCTTTCAGATCATATTGGAAGAATTAAATGAGGAAGTATTCAGCATGATTTCAATATAAGAAGCAGTTAAGACAAGATACTACTAAAATTGTTAATATTATTGTTCATATATATTATTGATCTTATGATTATCATCTTCCTGGATGCCCATCACTACCTTTAAGGTGGTAGCATTATTTTCTCCTATAGACCCAGAAACTGAGGATAACCAATCCATAGAGCTTCAAATGAAGCACTACAGGAAATAAAAAAAAAAAAAAAAAAGCTAACCAGTGTAGAACTAGGATTTTTAAAAGATGTGTGTTGTGACCAAACATAATAAGTAAGTAGTAAGAAACAGAGTATTTGATTGGCCCAAAGATATGCACTCCTGAAAATACCAGGTACTTGCAAGGTTTTGGTGGTAGACCCCTCTGTTTCTAGATCTGACAGCAGAAACTTTGTTTCTACCTTTGGCTTTTTCCAAAACTTGGAGATTATGAACTTTTTAATAGACTCAGACTGACATCTTTGGACCCCAAAAACTTATTTCTGCCATTTATTGGGGCCTCAGCAAACATCTGCAGCTCATTGAACAAAGGCCTCCTCAACTCACAACTTTATCACTTACAGTCATGAGTTTTTAACTTATCACTGTGTCTATATATTCCAACCAAGCATTAACAACCTTCCTTCTTTCTCTCTCTGCCACCCAAAACTGCAGCAGAAAGATGTGGAAAAGATTCAATGCTGGGATGTGTTTCATTTATTCAGTCTGTTCCTTAAGCCCAAGATAAATAACGTGATTTGTAAAGAAGATGTCAAAACCTGACAAAGTTTAGCTGCAAAGTTAGAGAAAAAATTATATAATTTCAAAGAATTTCATTACTTCAGATAATCTATATTTAAAAATAATTTTTCTAGTGTGTATATATGGGTTTAACTACATCATTAATGCATTTAAATACATCAAGAAATATGCTACCTTTGCCTGTATTCTCTCTGTCTCTGTTGTCTGTCTGTCTGTCTCTGTCTCTCTCTCTCTCTCTCTCTCTCTCTCTCTCTCTCTCTCTCTCTCTCAAATACATATTGGTTGTTACAGGGTCTCACTATGCAGCTTGGACTCCTAGTGATCCTCCTGCTTCCAATCTCCCAAGTGCTGGGATTACAGGCATGCACCACCAAACTCAGACTCTGGAAGGCTCAGGGAACCCTGGGGGCAGGGCTGGCACTGCATGTGATGTCAGGGATTGAACTTCGGTCACTGTACTTGCCTAAGAAGATCCTTAAGTCTGCTGAGCTATCTCACCAGCCCTGCTTCTATACTCTTTCCCTGTCCAGATCGTAGAAATATTTTTGCATGGCCACTTGTGCACATGTGCAGGGATACACACATAATCCAAGTGCGCTATCACTATTGTCTAGAAGAGGACAGGCATACCTATCCAGCATCCTAGTGCCTCCAGTGCAACAACCTGGCAGGCATCACTAATGGATCAGGATACTGAGGGTCTCTATACAGTGCTGCAGGCAGACACTACCAATCAAATAGAGCTCGAAGCTGGGTGAGAACCCTTCCCTTTTGTTTAGATAGAAGAAAGTTCTGTGTCAGTATCCATGATTCAGAGATGTTGCTCAGATTATTAAAAATTTGCAACCAATAATTTCACCTTGTTCCAAGCAAAGTCTGATTTTTTAAAAAAAACTTATGCCTTTGTCCTAGAAGAAGATCCCATTTTATTTTTTTCTAATCCAAATAGAAAAAGGTGTTGACTTCAAAATGTCATTTTGAAGAAATATATATGTGCTGACCCAGCAATTCCATTTCTGAGATTTAAGCTGATTAAATATGTTATTTCAGGAAATTCAATTGAAAAATAACTTCTCATTATGACAGTATGTACAACACCAATAGCTGTAACCTAAGCACCTAACAATAAAAGGAAAACTATTAGTGTATACTCATTTAATATACTTTTTACTTGATTTATGCAGCTACTTAAATGATTTGATTACAAGATATATAGATTTTTTTTAAAACATGAAAACCTTAGAAGGGATAAATATAAATTCACAATGGTCACCCTATGTAGTCAGAATACAGGTGACTATTTATTCTTTCATCCTGCTTAAAACTCTACGTTTGATAATGTGTAGTAATTGTTCACTCAAAATTTTGTTATTGTGGTACAACATACAAAACAAGCTCAAATCATAAGTGAATAACTAATAGTATCAATGAACCTTATAGCCCCAGACCAAAAAACAGAAGTTTGATTTTGATTTTTATAAAATAGAATGAAAATTTAGCTATGTTTTTCTAGTTGCTTCTTTCCTATACTACCATGCATCTGAAATTCAATGCCAAGCTTTTTCAATTACAACCATCGACATTATTGCATAGTATTCTATTTTCTGCAGACAGCATTATATCCTTGAAGGCTCTCCCCTTCCTGGGCAATTCCACTTGAAATGTTGCTACCAATTTATGTGGATATGGCTTTTGATAAATATTTTCTATTTGGGTAATTCCTAGGTCATAGGGTAGGAACTTTAGCAATAAAAATAAGCTTTACAAATTTTAAAATTTCATTTTTAAAAGACAAAAGCTGAGAAGTCTCCTAAAATCTAGATGGCATTTCTATACTTCTATACCTCTACCCTATCTTGGTTATTGGATCTGCCACTGCAGTGTTTTGAGAGAGAGAGAGAGAGAGAGAGAGAGAGAGAGAGAGAGAGAGAGAGAGAGAGAGAGGAAATAAATAACTTTTTTCCACTTCGCATGTCATTTGGTTTGCTTACTGCTCTGTAGAATCTGCCACTCCCTTCACACCAGAAACTTGTCTTTGGCTACACATCTGTCTCCCATAGGAGGTCACGATCAGCTTTATATCCCTAACATCCCTAGTGTCTTCACAGTGACTGTCCTGTAATAGCATCATCAATAAATGCCTACTGAATGGAAGCTTTGTAACTTAGAAATATTACCAGGTGTCACTAGAAAAGGATGCTCCTGAAGGGGCTCTTGCACGAATTAAGACAAAGGAGGAAGGCGCTGCCACAGTTGCAGTGACCCTGGAGAGAAGGGAGAGAGGGGAAGGGAAGTGGTGGGGGTGAATGGAGAGGGGTGCTAGAGAGCCGGTGGGGAATTCAACAGAGCTCGTTGACCAATCTTCTGCAGAGGAGATGAGAAGAAAAAGAGTCAAAGACAACATTAAAATTCAGGGTTGAGTTATGGGGGTGTGCCATGAGTTTCAGTAAATTTAGGGGGCTTGGGGAAGATGTGAAGACAGCTGCTTTGTAAAGAGCTCTCCAAGGTTGAGAGTACCTTAGTTAAATCAGCACCAAGTGTCCCCGCTGCTTTTGGATCAAAGATCCCAGTGATTTTCTGCATGTTGCATTTTTCCCCCTTTCTAAAATACATTTTCACTACAAATCCAAGGCGGGCAGCTGAAGGTGCATTGATGGATCAAGTCAATGAGGTTATTAAGGCTTTACAGCAGATTTTCCCACTTCTCATGATTGTGAAGATTTGCCTGATTCTCTTGCTGTGTTAGGTAATTTGGGGTTTATTCACCTTCTCTGTTATTTACTGGTTCCCTACACTCTTACAGACCCTTGACCCAGTGATGAGGGAGAAGATACACAATTCTCACTCACATAGTTCATAGAGATCTCCCATAGCTACTTCTATCCACTGTGATAGCTCACACTCATTGTCACCTTCAGTGATGGAAGCAAGGCCTACAAGATTAACAAAGTACTCTTCTGGATGTGTCTGACTAGCTCATGGAGGTGTGACTAGGGGGTCTGTATCTAGTCCCTGATGCTTTCTTTCCATGTTCCCCTCCTGCTTGCTGCTTCCTGGAAGGCAGGGCACCTCAGAAGTCACTCTGCTATGCCCTTCTGTTGGGTTTCTGCTCAGGGCCAGCAGAGCATGAACTGGTACCATAAACCAAATAAACTTTTTCTCCTTTGGTTGTGTATATCAAGTAATTTGTCCTAGCATTGGAAGGTTGGTTGATATATCATGTATACTGCAAATGAGAAAAATAGAAAACAGTGACCTTGAGGAACATACACACATCTCATAGGGATGAGGGAGTGGGCATGACCCCCCAACAAGGGAGGATGTAGATGAGTAAGCAACAGCTAAGAGAGGGAGGAAAGAATGTTCTAGAAAGAAGTGAGAGTAAGGTGACAGCCCTGAAATAGGAAGGAAATAAGTGAATGACAGTCTGAAAGGAAAACAGTAGACATTGGTCTAAGAGGGGTCAGATGAGAGAAGAGGCCAGTGGGGAGGTCAGAGCCAAAGCAGTGTGCCTCTATAGACCACATAAACAATGGCAGAGCCTGCCAGAAGGAGTGAATCACAGCCCCTGAGGTCAGTCAAGAAACTCTCCATGCCTCTGATTCACACAGCTGCAGCCTTCAGGGGCTCCCCTTCCAGACCACAGCTTGCCCTGTTGAAGTGACTTCTGAGGTGCTCTGGGCAGGTCCCCACAGCTAAAACATTACAGCGTCTCCCCTCATTCTTTCCAGTCTGATGTAATCTTCCCCAAGACTGGCAGCAGTTGCAGGAAAACTGTTTCAGATATCTATTAATATTTTAACATGCTTTTAAGAAAATTTAGCCTTTTGTGGAGCTGGCCTCAGAGCAGACATATATCACAGTCCATGGATAGACATTACACTTATCTCCAGTCAGTGGGTATATTTCCCTTGTTTGGATTCATTTTTTAACATCTATTATTAAAAATCTCTTTTGCCTGTTATGTGTTTGCTCTGACGGTTCCTCAGTTTGTTTGCTCTGATCAAACCTTCCATGTTCAGCCTCTCTGGAAGAAATGGCAGACCACTAATTCTGCCATCTGGGCTGGCTGAAATTACCACTCTCAAATGAAACCCCAAAAACATGTAGAACTCAAAGGCCAGACCAGAATGTCTAGGAGCATGGAAATTATAGCCTATAACTGGTCTTGTATATAGGAGAGAAATAATTGTTCTATTTTTTAAGTAATATGTATAGAATTTGTACCATACCCAGGGACTACGTGTCATGGGCTCGTGTGTGAAATTTCACTTCCTTCTAATGGTGACACTCTTAAGGGAGTCAGTTAGGACCTCTGTGTATCCTTCTTTAATGGATAAGAAATAGTGAGACTTGGGGTACAAATAACTACCCACAGGCAGAGTTGAGATTCACCCCATCCAACAATAGCACATATCCTACTTTTTAGAGCTAAGTACTGGTTCTCACTTTTACTCTCTAAAGGGAAGATGTTGGCCTTCTAGAACATTCTAGACTGCATGGTGGTAGGTTGGTCATAGGGTTTTACTGGCATAATCTGCTACTGAGAATACTCAGCAGAAAAAAGAGGCATGAACTGAAGCCTGGGGCATGAGGAGGAATCAAGTTCCTCAGGATATAGGGAAAGATATTTTACACAAAAGGAACAGCAGATACAAAGTTTTTGAGGTTGAGAGTGCAAGATGTGGTGTGTTTGTTGAATAGGAATGAGTACACTGTGGTTCCGCAGTAATGTAGGAGGAAGGATGTGGCACAGGCAGTCAGGAGCTTGGGTGTGAGGGTCTTGTTGGTCAGGCGAAAAAGTGATGTCTTTCTGAGTGATGGAATATGGCAAACAGAGTGGCATCTACCCTTGAATCTGAGAGGCTCTGGAACTTATTGGCTAACACAACATGGCAGGGGAGATACTGGCAAGGTTTTCTCCTTGATTTAAAGGAGTGTTCAGCTTCCACTTCCTATTTTGAAACACTCTTTCTGGGGACCACCAGTGGTTATGTAAGAACTCTAACTTTCTTAAGAACTCTATGCTAGAGGGGCAACAGACAGGTCAACAATTTTAGCTCAGCCTAGTCTGTCAGTTTCTTCCACTGAAACACCAAGACCTATAAGTCAAGCACTCTTGGATTTTCCAAACCATGATTCAGTGCAGAGTAGGATTCTCTACTCTGCACTCAGGTTCTCCCTCATCTGAGTACCTATGTGACCTCAGCTAGTGCTGTGTGGAACAGGAAACTCATGTGCTAGAGCTCTGTCTGTGCTCCTGGCTCACAAACTGGGAACTAGAACAAAATCACAGTTGTTGTATGCCACCAAGCTTGAAGGGAGATGGCCCCATAGCAATCGTTGTGCAGGATGGAAGGGAAGCCATTGAAGGAGTGCATATGCTGGAAGAGGATAACTGTGGCTGCTGCATAGAGGGAGCTATGAGGAGTGGGCCGGGGAAGGCAGAAGTGAGCAGAGCCATTCTGGAGTTTACTGAGACAGGAAGGTGAGGGCTCACAACAGAGATGGAGGAAAGAATTGGATCTAATATTGGCTTTGGAAAAGATAAAATCATATCCCAGAAACCCGTGAAATAAGATAGTCATGAGAAGAATGGAGAATGACCCTGGACTCTGAGGTCATGCAGATGGTGGCCCAGCCTTTCTGTTCCCCTGAGGACATACCAGCCCTGCTTGAAGGCTGCTCCTTAGAAATTCTCCATTTTTCAAGGACGGCAAATGTGTACCCTCACAAGAGTGAGTGAAAGTCAGTGCAGGCTGAGCTTCTGATAGGGCCTTTGTGTATCCAGAATTTCAGCACCAGGACACCTTCTGCACACACAGCTGGTTCCATGTTTCAGGAAGGTCTGAGGCCCTCTTGGTGCAGGACATGAGCTTGTTCCTTATCCTGCTGACTTGTCTTGACTGTCGCAGATAATCTCTAATCTCAATCAAAAAGAAAGGATGCCGAAGTCAGTTCCACTCAGTGGCATTTCTCCACTTGACCCCACTCTTTTCCCCCATAGAACTTCCCAAATACCCTTTTGCCAGGTAGCCCTCTGGGGATGGAAGTTGCCAGGAGAAGACAAGCTCTGCCTCCTTGGGTTGACCCAATAACTAGTCGTGTGGGTGCATCATGCTCCTCTTAACAGCATTTTATTTTAGGCCCTCTGTTGAGTCACCCCCTCACCATTTTCAATGAGTGCCAAGAGGAGAAGACTTGCAGGAGGCTGGGAGAGGTTGCCAGTGGGGGAGGCCATCTCTAAGGACTCAGGGGGGTGGTGCTTGCTGAAATCCAGTTCCCTTTCAAGTTATTGCTTCACTGGAGCCAACCTCAGATCACCACAGTCAGCTCTTTCTAAACTTTCCATGATTTGAGATTAGCCAGGACACTGCGGCAAGCCAAACTCAGGAAGCACACAGCCCCTGAGGGAAGTCAGTGCCTTGGACTCTGCACTTCTGTCGGGCTGCTTTTCTGAATGCCAGGGAGAAGCCATGCTCTGGTCTCTCTTGAATTGCCTCCATCTATGCAGATTCACACATCTCAGGGGTCACGATCCCCCTCAGACGCATCTCCTTCTGTTGGGAACCCAAGCACCCTCTTGTCAATGAGAAGAACAGAGCTAGATTTCTGGGAGGTAATCGTGTGGCTAGAATATGGAATCCAGTATCATGAAGAAGAGAAGTGAGGACTTGGGGTAAAACACATTGGAATCACATGTTTGGAGCCATGGGAGTCATGACTATAGGAGTCCCCTCCGCAGGGCTCTTGGCTGTGTCGTCGCCCCATTCCGAGGACACATGAGCCCTTCAAAAGTGCTGGTTGGTGAATTCATGAAAGAATCTCTCCTACTGATCAGCTCAGGAGCTTAACCTCCCTCATTTTTAAAGCTCGCTGTGAAGAGCTGTCATGAGGATTAAATGAGACAGAATTCATTCAGCAGACGTTTCTTGAGCTCTCCCACACAATCTACACGAAGGCCACCACACCAAATTAAAAAGGGCATGCAACTCCTAACCCCAACCCTCCTGGAGCCTGTTTTCTAATGAGAGCAGATAAGCAAACAGAAAATATATGATGTATTAAAGGTGAGGTGGGGCTGGGGAGATAGATAGCTTAGCAGTCTAAGTGCCTGCCTGGCAAGCGCAAGAATCAGGGTTTGATGCCTGGTACTGCATGCCGTGCAGACCCTGCAACCCCTCACATGCTATGCCGCCACTGAAACAGGATGTGGTAGTGCACATGTGTAATTCCAGCTCTGAGGAGGCTAACATAGGAGGATCACTATGAGTTCAAACTGCATAGCAAGACCCTGTACCAGATAAATTAAGAAGTAAAAGAGTTTTAAAAATTAAAAAGTGAGGTATTAGCCAGGTGTGGTGATACATGCACACCTGGAACTTCAGCATTCCGAAGGGGCTGAGGTAGGGAAGAAAGATCATGAGTTCAAGCCCAGGCTGGCAGGGAGTTTTAATTTTCACTCAGGAAGGGTGGTTCAGGAATGCCTGACTTGGAAACATTATTCAGGCAAGGACTGAGGATACCAAGAGTGGCTATCAGAAGGTAAAGTCTTAAGGTAGGAGTTGAGTCAAATGGTCCAAAAACATACTAGCCATGTGGCCACAGTGAGCAGAATATGGGACAGGGGAGGAAAATGTGGGTCAATGGCTGCTTAGGGGCCTTCCGGTGGGCCCTTGGGGCCATTTGGAAGAAGATTTCACAGTTATTCTGAGAAGGGCATTTAGCATGTTCCAAACTAGTGTGTCTAGTACAAAGTAGGTACTTCTCAGGTAACTCTGCTTCTTCCTTGTGGAAAGTAACCAGCATTGCTGTTTCCATAGTCAAGTGTAAAAATTATGAGGTCCCACAAATTGCTCCATAATATACAAGCTTTGTTGCTAGAGCAGAGTTCCAAAAATGGCCTTGGGTCTGATTGTTCAAAATTAGCCTGTCCTCTGCTCTTAACTCCCAGCACTGCCTTCCTGGCCAGCGCTTTCACACAGATAAATTCAGGAGCCCTCAGAGATAGCCATAGCCCTTTCCAGAGCCTTTGTGAGGAGAGCTTCAGCCCATGGAAGACTAGATGCTTCAGACAAAATGAAAGCCAGCCAACTCCCCGCCCATAGGATCCTCCAGCTCACTTCTAGAGCCAATGATCCTGTGGTGCTGCCTCTGGGGAGCAGCTTTCAGGCTGGGAATCCTCAGCCCTGGGCAGGCCTGCAGGGAGCCGCTTGGCCTGGCCCCTCCCGCACTACTCACTTGTCAGACAAATGGACTATGTGATGACACAGGTTGGCCTGGTCTAGTGTCTGCTCAAATATTTCTCTTTTCTGAAAGCATTTAGCCTCTGGCAAGTGCCAGGAGAGCTGAAGGACTGCAAGAAGCATCTGCTTCTACAAAAGCCTTGCAAAAGCAGGGGCAAGCGGAGGACCACACCATGGGGTCCTTGTGTCCTACTACGCACATAGCCAGCTTTCTGCACTCACTGAGCCTGTGCTGGCCAAGAAGGTGGGAGGTACTGTGTGACTATTCATATGAAAATTAATTATGAAAATGAGATGGAATTGAACTTGCAGTTTCTTGGTCATGATGTCCACATTGCAATGCTCAGTAGGCACTGCGGCTTGCATCTTGGACAGCATTGATAGACATGGGAAGAGTTCTGAGTGGTGCTGCTCTGCACCCAGGAACCCTCCTGTACTCCCAAAGGTGGGGAAGGAACCATCACAGGCAGAGTAAAAGATGAGTCCAAGGGCCTGGGCCTTGGTGGTACTGGCAAGAAAGCGCTTTCCTCCAGTAAAGCTGAGGGAAGCCCTTATGTGCTCCAAATGCTACCTGGCATGTGGGAGGAGACTGGGCGAGATAGTTGGCAGTGCTTTTGTGGAAGGACGTTGGTATTGGGGGGGGACACATCTGACAGAAAGCTGCCTTTTCGTCAAGTCAGGGAGGCTGCAATGCAGACGAGGGGCAGTTCTTCACTGAGTCACTGAGTCTTCTGCAGGCAGTCAAAGGACATAAGGGCAAGAGGCAGTGGGACCCACTACACTCAGGCATCCTGCTAGTGGTCTCCTCCTCAGATTCTCCTTTGACTGGGGTGGGAGGGCTGACAACAGGAGGAAGACTCATAGATGTGGCTCAGACTCCCTGGCTGCTCTGAATGTGCAGGTATATGACCATCCAGCCTGTACATAAGGTCTCCCAGAAGGGCACCACAAGCACCCCATTTTACACACAAGGTCACCAGGTGATACAATGGGTAGACAGCCAAAGAGCAATTTTGAAAGCCTGATACTTTTCTTGCTATAATACTCAGTAGAGAATTGCTGCTAGCCTGTACCTCATCAGTGTAAAATAGTCTATGATACTCTTCTTGGATCAAATTTAGGTGAGAGGAAAACTGATAGCACTGACATAAGCCGAGTTTCTTCTGTTCTTAAATATCAGTAATGGGATTTTTATTTGAGCATTTGGCATATTTTGAAAGAAAAATGCACCTTTCTTCTTTTTTGTCCTGCTTTTCTTTTCTCTCCCTCCTCTCTCTTTCAGCACTTCCCTTCCTCTGCTGTTTTCCTTCTTTTTTCTTATTTTGTGCCCCATAAGATTTCTACAAGGGAAAAGCAGGCACTCTGTTCCACTTTTTTTCTGGGTTAACTGTTAAAACAAAACAAAAAAATAAAAACTTGATCGGAAGAGAAGGACAACTTCATCCTGCTATGCCAGTGCGTGAAAGCACTTTTCACATCTTTTTTTGAGTTCAGCAGACATTTTCTCATGATAGGTATTGAGCCCCTTACCCAGGAGGGAGGATCAAGGCTTAAGGGGAAGAGCCTTCCTCCAGGTAACCGAGCTGAGGGTTTGGCCTGGCACTCACGGCACCAGTGCCTGGCCTATGAGCCTGCATCTTCCCACGGCATGAGGCAGCATCTTTCTTTGACTTACCTACAGTGGGAGATTTCCCATGCTGTCACCCTCCTCACATTGTGGACCCTGGGTATCCACAGAGAGCTGACTGTGAGGCTCCCCAAACCTCCTTTGTAGGCCATATTTTCTCCTCTTAATATTCAAGAGAGCGTGGAAATGCATCCGGTGAGATTCGGCAGTCCAGAAAGTGGGCTTCTGCTGACTCGTTCACGAGACCTTTGCCCTCTGCCACTTATCTGATCTGTAGAGGTCCTGACTGCAATTCCAAAAAGCAGCTCAGCCAAACACTTACTGAGCTCCAGTCACATCCTCTTCTTTCAAAAGAGAAATGGAAACATAAAATAATTATCTGAATTCTTTGACCAGCAAGGCAGGCTCTGTAGTTTATGAGACCCAGTGGAAAATGAGAACATGGGGCCCCTGCTCGACAAAGCAGGTACTAAATGAGAAAGCCTTTTTTATTGTCTGGGGACTCTTTCTCCAATTATCACGGCACATTTTCAAATGTGTTATTTCATTCTAAATAAGGACAATTTAGTATTTTGACTTACAGCATGAGTTTGGCTATTCATGCTCATGTTTGTTAAATATCACTTTTAAGTACACATATGAGAGCACTTAACTCATGGGATCTTGACAAAATTACATAATTCATCTGTCATAGCTCATTCACGGATAGGTATGACATTTTCCCCTGGATAATGGGACAGCTGCATCGAGCTGACTCTGCTGCTCCAGGCCCCTTCTTGCTTCCCACCTGAGCTGCTTCTCAGTCACTTATGCTCCTTGAAGCACCATTGCTTTCTCTCTGTGCCCAGGTCAAGGTGTGGCATGATGGAAACCAAACCCGCCCTCCATACTGCCTTCACCTTTACTTCATTCTTCTGGGATCACGGCCCACTTGCCTGCTACTTTCTTTGAGTCTCGCTAGATTCCCAGTGCTACAGGCACCGAAAGTGCTCTACATAAAGGGCAGCAAGGATCAGTGTCACACACACTGTGTGTGTTGCCTCTGCATTTTCACATGCTACTAAAACAAAGCTGTGGAGGTAAAATCATCGAGAATTCCACCCCAGTGATAGCAGATTGCTCAGCCAGCCCTATGATTCTCCGTGGGATGCTCACTCATGAAGCCTTCCCTGTTGGCCAGTAGCTCCTAAACTCCTAGACAGTAAGAATGACATGGGGACTGCTAAAAGTGTGGATTTCTAGACCTGCTGCAGATCTGAATAAGAATCTCACACAGAGGGCATGGATGATTCTAGCTTTCCAGATAACCATTGCAATCCAGAAACCAAGGGAAAGCCAGAGTTTCACATAGTAGACAAAAATGTTTCTGAGGTCCGCAAACCCGACCTGGACTCTTAACCATGCTGATCCCTGGGCTGGGCAGCCTTCTCTTCTGACCCTGAGCCTCCTTATTTGTAAATGACTGTGATGCTTTCATATCTCAAACTGAGTGGGGAGATAAAGTTCACAAACATAGTCATGGTGGCTAACGGGAGTGTCCCATCTAATGAGAAACTACCCAACATACATAATTAGTGCTTCCTGGGGAGAACCCTCCTCCTGTCACTCATGGTGACCATTTAAATGGCCCCAGAGATTTCAATCCTCTTCATCTCAGACTTTCTCACATGCAATAGTCTCTATTTTTGCCTCCTTTAATATCAGCACTGTGGAGATAAAACAAGACTTAGCTGGCCTGGGTGTGGCCTCAAAGCTAGACCCCATTGGGCCTGTTCTGGTCACAGACAAGAAGCCTGGAGCTATGTCTGTTCAGCTTGGTTACCAGCACAGTCTCATAGGTGGTGGCTTCAGTCTCCCAAGCCAAAGGAAAGAAAGCAGAGTCCCTCTCAGTAGTCCCAACTGGAGGTAAGGCCTGATGGATCAATACCCGGGGAATCAGAACTGAAAGAAAGAGCTATCTCTGAAGAAAGAGGAGATGTAAATGCTACACAGCTGATCCTTGCACTTTGGGAGAGAAACAAAGCCCAGAGAAAAAGAAATGGCTGAAATTAACCCAGGTGAAATTATTCTCTGTCAGAGACAGAAGAAAATTCTTAAGAAAATTGACTGATGCCAATAGTTACAAATATTTATGGAACACTCACATGTCAGGTGCTGTGACATACTCTGGGTGATCTTAGATCTTTATGACAGTCTGCATAGATCAAGCTCTGGTTCAATAGCAAACACGTCCTAACTACCAACAGCTTAAACAAACATGGGCCTAGTTTTGGCTTGTGCTGCTATCTGTCATGGCCCATCTTCCACGTCTTTCTCTCTCCAGGACCCATGCAGATGGGAAAGGTCCAACTTGAAGTTACTAGTTGTTAAGGAGAGGAGGGAAGGACTCCAAAGTAGCATCCTGACTCTCTAAGCCCTCCAGGCAGAAGCAACACCCTCCACTGCTATAACATTTTTGATCAAAGCTAAGTCCCTACCTGACTCTGGGGGATATGCATGTATGATCTCACCAGAAAGAGCAAGCAGGCTCCAATAGATGTGAAAATCTTTACTCCTAGTCTCTGCTCAGTAGTAGTAGTAATATGTACAAACCATGTCCTTCTACTGCAAGTGGAACTAAGACTTAGAAAGGCTAGGTGATCACTTCAGGTTTACAAAAGCAAACAAGGAAGGAGTCTTCTTGGGATTTGAACATCAATGGCCTGACCTCAGCCTGTTAGGTCTGTACCTTATGTGCACTCTTACTGTAGTTTCCTAAAGATATCCAGTCCCATGAGCTTCTGCCCAGCAGTCACCTTTGGAAGGCTGAGTTTCTCATAGTGGAATGCACTTTGCACATTTTTCTTCTTTGAAGTTTGAATACTGTGATGCAATTTCCAGGCCCTGGGAATGATTCCTGCCCTAGAATCACAGCTGATGTACCAGAAACAGTAAAGCAAATGTTCATTTTTTTTTTCCTGAAGAGAAATACAGAAGAATCTTGTACAGTTTTTCTAGAGAAACCAAGATAAGGAAGCAGTCTCAAAATTAAACATTGGTTTGCTAAAATAGGCAGTTAGAACATTGACTTGAGAGACTAGATCAGACATTCCTGGACAAAAGAGTCATGATGCCCAAGCAGGTCAAAGGGCTGCACTCCTCGAAGTTCTTAGCTTTAGTTCACAAAGCATTACTCTAGTGCTGCTAGTAGGAAACAGTTATGCTAAATAATTGAAAGAACACATACCTTGTTAAAAGTCTGATGGTTCTAAGAAACTTCTCCCTACTCATTGTCCTCTGGGTATTACAGCATCATTTGGAAGATGAGGAAATAAAAGCATTTTTCCCCCACCCAATGCAGCCTAGATCAACCAGTTTCCAGCCAATCCACAGACACATGACTGTGCCTGGCCAAGATCAGGTCCTAGAGACCCCCAAACAAATGGAAACTGCAGGGGAACTGCAGAGCCTATCAGAGCTATAAGGGCTTCTGATCACCAAGTGCAAAGAAGCTGTCACCCAAGAGCATTCATGTCTTTAATACTTAGGTACCACTACCCTCCAGGAGGTCAGGAACTTTAGCGACATACTTGAGGATCCCATCTGTTAGTAGGGAACCTAGCCATTAATCAAGAAAACACACATAAAGGTAGAAATGCCATTGCCAGATGTCATCTCATGGGGGATGGGAACAGAAAAGGGCAGACTCACTAGAGAAAAAGACACAAAGGTGGAGATCATCTGCATGGTAGAATTAATCCTGGGAACCCTTAAGGACAGCTCCAGGGTCTTGGGTTTCTACAGAAACAAAGCCAAATCCAACTTCAAGTAAACAAGAGAATGAAATGAAAACTTAAGCTGTCAGAAGCAATTAACCTCAGGCTATTAAATGCTAACAGGAGATTTGACCAATCAGAAAGCACCAGCTAGCCTCTAACTGGCAACTTTCCTCTTTAACCAATCAAGATCTTCTTTGTCTTGCCTCTGCAAACACCTTGTAAAAATCCCTTCAACCCCCATCTCATCAGTGGAGCACAGAATCACTTGCTGTCTGGTGCTCCACTGTGTCCTCACATCAACTCATTAAACTTTTAATGGGTCTATGTTTATCTTTTAACAAGTGCATACACAGAAGATTTTAAAGTATTTTCTCTTTTGTTCCACACATGTGAGAGCTTGGTCTCTTCAAGATATTAGCAGAGGAAGATCCCATGGGTGGGGGACACCTGCTTTGAGATTTTTTCCTAGGCAATCACATCAAAATGACTGCAATACACATATAGATTCTCAAAAGTGACACCTTGAAGTTGTTCAGTTTGGAACATAAGTTAGTTTTCTAAATAATGCACTGTCTGGGAATACTGTCCTCCATTAGGGACTCTTTGTGACATGCTTAATATGTGTGTATGACTTCTAATCCCCAAAGGATGAAAAAATCAACTCTTCTATCCTTTTCTGAAGCAACCAACTTTTCCTCTCCTCATTCAGATTCCGGTGGATGGCATTAACACCCAGCCATTGTGGGTGGGACATGTGTACCTCCCTCTAAGAGTCAGCAAGAGCCAGAGACCATGGGAGAGAAGTGACTCATCAAAGTCCTACTACCATTACCTAGGACCTAGCACTTCAGTTCCACCCCTTGTCGCTCTGGTCTGTGTCACTGACTTGTCCTCCATGAGTCCATTGCCCCAACCCGTTTTCCACACACCTGGATCAGTTCTCATGCAGCTACTGCTGTGGTTGACATTGCCTCAGGGCTCCTCCATCAGGATGCAGAAACTTTCTTTTATAGCTCCAAGACCTCGTGAGATCTCTCTTCACCTTCCCAATTCATTTGACTTCTCCAGGGTCCTCCAGATCAATAAACCCTATACTGAACTTACTGACACCCACATTGATGAATCACATTCTTTGCCCTCCCAGTTTTTATTCATTCTCTTCCCTTGCTGAGAGGCCCATCCTAACACTAACAAACTTCAGTGTACTTTACAATCTGGTTCAAATCTCCTAATACGAGCTCTTGCCTCATTGCCTCTGAGCAATGAAGGAACCATTCCTTCCTCTGTTTTCATAAACTTTACCAGCACCAATCTCAAGAGCGCTACAATTATGCTACCATGTCTCCTCCCCTATCCTCAAAGGCGGGGACTCCCACAACCTACTCTGGATCATCTTTGTAACCCTACTGTTTGAGTCAGGAGCTTCATAGATGAGCTTTAAGCAGATGATCTCAGCTTTGGCCCTCTTTTTCCCTACATATTCTCCTCCCCTCCTTTTTTGTTTTTAAAGAAAGAATCTAAGAGGGATTTTAATGGAAGATGCAGGACAGTTCCAAAAGGTGAAATCAGTTTGCAGGTGAACTGAAAAGTCCATTATGCTAGCTCTCGAGGTTAGAAGTTGGATGCCTAATTATAAAAGCAATAGGCTGTATAAATACCAGTGCACCTACACGACATACATTTTGGTATTGAAGCATAAGCACATGACCCTCCTTGGATCTCTTTGGCAAGAGCACGCTGTCTGATTTAGCAAGTGTCCCCGTTGTGTAACCTGTATCCAGAGCACCTTCTGCAACTTAGTGATGCCCTGTTCTCAAGACTTAAGCCGTAGCCATTTAGTCTTGAGTTATATCAGTAGCTTTCAAAGTCTTATTCTGCCTCTGACAAATATCCCCAACCGTTCTTTTTAGTTTCATTGCCCACCGACCCAATACCCATGAGTTCATGCAAAACCTTCCAAGTCTCGGCTTCCTCTTCAGATAATGACATGGATTTCTAATGATGACTATAAAATAGTTATCATGTGCTGTGCTAAAAGAACTTTCCATAGCCCAGATTGCTGGGCTAACCCCTTGACATAAGAGATCTCAGTGTAACCTGCCTATCATCACCAACAATGAAAATTGTTTTATTTTTACAGCATGTACTGTTTCCTCCATCTGGGAAGTGCAGATAATTCCTACATGACATTTCTATGGATCAGTAAGAGCAATGAGTTAGTAAAAATTCTGAGAAGTTGTAGTTATGAGACCTGACCCTCTCAAGCCCACATACATGCCACAAAACTAATACTTAATGGTCTACTTACTATGTTTAAGCAACTAGTTTGAATAGTTAGTTGGGTTCACTCACTTTATTCTTGCAATGATTTTGTGATGAAATAAACAAAATTAATTGTACCATTTTAAAGATGAAGAAACTGAGGCACTCCTAGGAAGTCACTGCTAGAATGAGGCCACTAAGTATAATAAAACTAGGGAGTTTAAGTTCAGAGTCAATCATGGTACTCAGAATGAACTAGAAATAAGAATAACCTTCCTCTCATAGAATTTTGGAAAAGACTAAACAAAATTCTGATTATTTTTGGTCAAGTGCTTGACCCTCCATAGTTACAGGATAGATGTCCCTTCTATCCATTTTATTTTATTTTATTTTATTTTATTTTATTTTCCTTATGCATACCACATCTTTCTGTGGGAACTTAGATATATGGCATTTATTTTATTTTTCTCAATTCCTTCATATTCTCCCTTTAATGAACATCAAAACAATGTGGGTTGATAGCATACTGAGCCCTCAACTTCACCTTGGAAGTTGAAAGACCACCAAATCTGTGTATAAAACAACCATGAAAAATCAATCTTCTGTGCAGACACAATTTCTCTTGAAAGGTGACACAGTCCTGTAAAAATAGCTATGGGCTCCATTGTGCAAAGATAGTGACAGAGATTGACAGCTTTTAGAGAGTGTAATGTTCCCAGGCAGCAGGCTAGCATGGTTCACTCAGATAGAGATCAGTAATTCGATCTGGAGAAGAGTGCTAAATGTTAGAGGTGAAGCCGCTATGTTCTTATTACTAATCAAACTTCTACACAGTTCCTCAGCCTTCTGGAGCCCCATAAAGACAGGGTATATTATTGAAAGGTGCCAACCCTGGTACCTAGCTTCACAGGCACTACCCTTCTGCAGCCATTGTAAGTCCAACACCCTTCCTGGGTCCATCCAAAGGAGGCATCATGAGGGGTCTCAGTGAGTGAGCTGCTAGATGACAACCAAGTGACAGCTCAACTAAGTGACAGCCCAGGGACCTTCCACTCTTCTAAAGAAGGGACACCAGGGAGGGAAGCAGATCCTTGGTTGCAAACTTCTCTTGGCAACTTCTATCTGGAGATCAGGTTAGAAGAAGCTGCTCTGGATTTGGTATTTATCTGAGCTACTGGTTCCTTTTCCTAGAGAACACAAAGATTTTGAAGGCAAACCATGAGTTTGGATCTTCCGTTATCTGCTCTTGAGGGGAGTGGTCTGCTGCACTGGGATTACTTACCAGCCTTCAAGGAATGGAATGCATGTAGTGTTTGACAATTTCCATGATGTAAATGTTCTTGCTGGGCAGGTTTTCAGCCACAAATGTGAAGTCATTGGACTGAGTTAGGAAGAGATTTCACAATTAGCTGCCTCTGATCATTAAAAGGTAGGAGATGCTCTGTAACCATCCTTGTAAGGGCAGCTCTGATCTTATCTGTAGGAACCACTCCCCCTGAAGAGGGATCTTGCCTGTCTCCTTAGACTTGATGCAAACCCCCATAGTATTTACAGAGGAAGCAAAACTAACCCACTCTTGATCCTTCCATGGGTTGATGCTGCTTGGTTCCCAAACTTTCCTCTAAAATACAAACATTCAATCAAAAGGGTCAATTTCTCTTCCAGAAAAAATGAAAGCATTTCCCTGTGCCCCTGCATATGCACATGTGACTTTACATGGTGCCCTTCGTGATGCCTCACAATGACCCCAACCAGTGGATCAGCACCTTATTTTATGGATGAAGAAATACCTTCAGAGCACCTCTGGCAGGAAGCCTTGTGATTTGCATGGTGTGAGACTGAGTTTGGAGAATTTATTTGTCTTGCTCCAAAGTCTGTGCTCTTGTCCACTCCCATGTCCCAACCAATCCCAGAAGAACAAGGACAATTGGGAGGCTATAGCTGGGAGATCAGGTTCAGTGAGATTCTCCAGAACAGCAGGAACTGAAAGTTAGCAGAATATGAGGCAGGCAGATGTGAAGGGGTTCAAGAACATAAGGAATTCAAGAACAATATTCAAGAACAGAAAAGTAGGACTGTGCTAACCACTGGGATAATTACTAGTATTGGAGCCATGTGGTTGATGCAGACAGAAGTGAGATGAAATTTGTCTTCCATGCACAGGCCCCTGGATCTTCAGGTAGTGACCCAGGAGTTAGGAAGCCTTTTCTTATGTGAGTCTCAGAGCCACCCCTATCTCTTCCACAAACTGCTTTATGCTGATCCTTCTGGTCCTAACCTGAACAATGTCATCTCAGCACACTGAACACACCCAGTGGTGCTCCCCAAGAGTAGGGACCCATTTATGTACTGAGCTGGTTTCCATTGGCTTCTCCTCTGTAGCTAAGATACTTTTGCTTTCTGTTGTTCCACCTGTAAAGTAGCAGTTGCTCCACTATTTCCACCACTCTCACCTGCCTCTGAGGGCTCACCTGAAGGTCAAAGTCCCTTTGCAGATACATAAGAAGAACTGACTACCTGGAGATCGGTGTGGCCCTGCTCCATCTGTAGTGCTCATCCCTGGAGAAAGGACTCAACAGGTTGAATTGGGGGATTACTAGGATATTATTTATATTTTCCTTCCTGGATGGAAGGATCCCAGGGACAGGAAGTGTGACTGCTTTTGCCATCTGGTACAGTCTACCTGCTGGTGTTTCATGGTAGCATTTACTTAATGTACTTGAGTGTATGATCTGATCAATATAGAGGAAAATATATTAAATAGTCACCAGAATTTCTGGAAGATTCTTAGAAAGGAGTGGCCTTCAAATGCCTTGTCCTATCAGACAAGCTTCTTGAGGTGCCAAAATTTCTTGTTAATATACCATTAGCTAATAGATTCCCAAGCCCATCCTTTTGGGGTTCTCATGTGAAAATAGATCTGCTTGTCTTTTGGGGTGCAGCAGCAAGGTGACCTGGTTTAGGAAAAACAGGAATAGCTTAGAAAAATCCCTTGACTCTCTCCATCTCTAGAAGAGAGAGAGAGAGAGAGAGAGAGAGAGAGAGAGAGAGAGAGAGAGAGAGTGTTTGTGTCTGTGTCTGTGTATGTCTGTGTCTGTGTATGTGTCTGTGTGTGTGAGTCTGTGTGTAAGGAGATGATATATACAGTGGAGGATTGGGAACATGTGGCATATGATGGTCACAAAGCCATCCTGGTCTCTACAGGTGTCTGGGTTCCTCTTTGCCTCCTTGCAGGGAATGGAGGGGCTTTGGCCTTACTTCTCTCCTGCTTCTGTCCTGCCTTACCCCAGCCTGTCTGCAGCATACACACTTTGCACTGAGCCCAGGCTCCTCTTGGAGCACTCAATCCATGGCCTTCTTGGCAGCAGGCGGTAACCTGGCCTGAAGCCCACCATGGCACAGGCTGTTCCTGCCAGGAAAATCCCCTCATACCCGAGGCGCGCAGCACATCCTTCCAGCAGCAGCCAGAACCGTGACCACCTTTGGCTTATTTAAAACTTGGACTCCCCTGAAGTGGGCGGCAGAGCAAGAATTTGAGCAAAGCCCATGGCAGACACGGTCTTTCTAGTTGGACAGATACGTGGGTTTCAGAGTGGCGCCAGTGCTTTAGGACATGGTAGGCCATGCCTCTCCGTGTGCGCAGCTGCTTTCTGCCTGATCCCTCACCCTCGCAGGAAGGTGAAGTGGCTGGTCTGGATCTCACGAGCAGCAGTGGTGCCGACTCCACGCTCCTTCAGGCTGCTCTTGGCCAGGATCCCTGCAGTCTGGGGCATCGCGTAGCTCTGCCGGGCTGCCTTCTCCCAAATGCACGTCATACAAATTAAAAATAAGCTTAGCTAGGGGATCAGGGATCGGAAGGCGATTAAGGGCCCAAGTGCCTGTCCTGTGTTCATTGCTTGAAGCCAGGATGACTTGCCTAGGACAACAGCCTTTGAGGACACAGGAGGGCTGACCCTGCAAATTGTTGCCCTGCAGCCCATATGGGTGGGAGTTCTGCTTCCTCCGGAAGAGCCCACCATGACCCCTTTGGAAAGCAAGTAACTTCCTGTGGGGAAGAAGCTCCTTCCTGCCTCTGTGTCACCTTCCTCTGCAGATTTGGAGTCTCATGCAAGGGAGCTGTACCCCAGGGCTGCCTCCAGTTCCTGCCACATGCCTATAGATCCTGCTGATAGCAAGGTGACCCTGTCCACAAATCAGCCATTTGAGTACCCTTAAATGGGATCCAAAGCCAAGCTGGTTGCTCTTTACTTGGACCCAGCATCCTGCTCAGTGGCATCAGTTCCAAAGAAGCCGTTGGGCAGTGGACACTTGCCGAGACCAGCAGAGCCTCATTGAGGGCCCCGCCCATGCTTCTTTGTGCCTCTGGAGCCTGGACCACCTCTAATGTGAGAGACTGGTGAGGTACAGATGCTACAGAGAGCTCCCCTTGCTCTGCCACACTTGCTCTCCCCCTGGGAGAGGAGGCCAGTTCACCCCGGGATTATCCAGCTTCTACTCCCTGCTCAGCCACCCCTGTGGCACCTGCCCTGGCTGATGAAGAAAGTACTGGGTGATGAAGAAGACAGACACAGCTTCCAGTCTCATGGAGCTCAGGGTAGACCAATATTCATTAGGAAAATAATCACACCAATAACTATGAACTTCTCCAGGTGCCATGTGCAATGAAGGATTGCTTCTGTGGTGCTCATGGGTGCTTTGAAGTTGAGCCCAGCAGACTTTATACAGCCCAGGAAGACATCTTGCTTTAATTTATTTTAATCCTAGAGTAAAATTTAAATGAACATGCAGTCAATAATGAACCCAAGCTAGATGATATCTGCCTTTGTACCAATGTCATATAAAATTTTAAGAGTTTTTCATGAAGAGAGACACTTACAAATGAGAGCATGTCAAGGCCCCAAGAATCCCATCATGTGGCCCAGTGCACAGGGAAAATCACAATGCCCATGAGAATGGACTGATTTAGTATGAAGGTCCAAGAAAGCTTCATTGCAGAAGTAATAACTGAACTGAGAGCTAAGAGAAGGCAGAAATTAGTAGCAGAGAGAGGAGAGGTCAGGGCAGCAGATTTAGCATGTGGAAGGGCCCACCAGTGTAAGGAAAAAGAGTAGGTCTTGGGCATTAAAGAATGCTGTGGAGAAAACTGGTGCATGGTGTGAGCCAAGCTGCCAGAGCAAGCAGTTGTCTTGGTATTTGACACCAGAGCTATGGAAAACCAAGAGTGCTTGACGCCAGATGGTTGGGGTTATGCCAGAAGCAAAGGACTTATTCTAAAAATTGCCCTGGCCATGAAGAGATTGGATTACAGGACACCAAGAGTGGAAGCAGGGTGAGCCATTAGGAGTCTACTGCCATGGTGGAGGCAAAAGGTGGTGGTGACTGATGGGGTTGGGAAGAGGAACAAACTTGAGAGTTGCCTCAAACATCATAAGCATAGGATGAGATGAGGGGAAAAAATATCAAGAAGTCAAGGGTAGCCCCAGGCGTGGCCTGGCACAGTCCCCTGGTGAAGGCTTATCAGTAAAGTCGGGGAGCATTAGAAGTTGGTTTGCTGGAATGGAAGGTATAGTAGTACTGTCTCTCACTGGAATGCCAGCTCAGAATCTTGTCCCTAAGAAATCCTAATGAACAATGTTTGAGCCAATGGAGAAGAAAAAAATGTATATAAGGCAAGGATAAAGAAACATCTCTGAGACATCAAGGTGGGAATCAGTGCAGTTGAAGCTACAGAAGTGGAAGGCAGGGAGAGAGCCTGAAACAACCTTGATGTCAAGCTAAGAAGCTTCAAGAGTTGACCTAGGGGATGATTCAGGCCCAGAAAGGCTGCCACATTGGTTTCAGCCAACCAGGCAGCCATGAGGGCTGTATCCAGATGACAAAAATCATGACTGTATGGCCTGAGGATTTCCTGCTCTGGTTAAAACTGAGCGTTTGTAAGCACTGAGCTTTGAGAGAAATGTATCACAATTATGTGAATGTATGAGTGCACATGAGTGTGCATGCATCTGTAAGGAGTTTGAAAGTGTAGGTGTGCAAAGATGTGGCTCTGAAGGGTGAGAAATAGAGTGGCATGGGGACTCTCAAAGTGCTAGTTGTGGAAGACAGGATGAAGGAGATTTAGTCTGGCTGCTTGGGGTCCCTGATTTGAAGTTCACATAAGTTTGTATCAGAGACAGCTACCTCCTGTAGGGAATCGTGACAGAGCAAGAACACCCAGGCCCCAAGTCCCAGAAGAGCTGACACCCCACACAACACACACAGCATTCCCTCTGCTGGCACAGGCCGCGATGGGTGGCTCCCCCTGCAGGGTACAAAAGCCCACTGTGTGGACTACACTAGGATGATTTCTGTCTCCCATATTTCAATCATTTTCTCTTGGATGCTCAAAAGAAATCTACCTTTGATTGTGACAGATCATAGCTGAGTTCCCACTGAGTGCTTTTGTCATTTCACTGCCAAGACCAAGGGACACAAATAATTCTGCTGTGAGGAGGCCAGGGCGCAGGGAAGCCTGACGGGACTCAGATGTGTGCACTCCAAGCCCAGGTCCCATGCTCCACCCTGCATGGGCCTGCCTCCGTGTCACAATGGGACACTTGAACCCTCTCTTTTCAGCTGGGAGAAATCCTTGGGGGGCTCCCCTGTGCTTTTCTTAACCTCCATGGGAAGAGATTCCATTTAAAATTGGGACACTTCCGATGCTTCAAGTGACTGGCAGGCCAGAAAGAAGCAGATGGTTGGCCCTGTCCCTTCTTGCTGTCCTTTTCCTCCCCCATATTAGGGAAAACCCAGACCCCAGACTGACCTCTGCCTTTACTGGGGCCCTCCACCTCCATTAGGCTATGAATGCAACTCCTCACCCACCAACCCCAGTTGCAGACCTGATACTATTTTAAGAATGTGGGATGCGTTTTCTGGGAGGGAACATTGTGAAACACCGGGGAGTGGGATCCACACTCTGCCAAGATTTGCAACAGTTTTAGTAGGGATCTTTCCAGAAGACAGACTCTGCATGAACCATCTTAAAGCAAAGAGGATTTTAGTACTGTTGAATTGGCTGGGGGTGGGGGCGGTAATCTTATCAAGGAAGAAGAAATCTTTATATTTGAGCCAACTTTGGTTTTAGAATGTTGTGAAACAACTTCTGACAGTTTCACCAAACAGCTTTTTCTCCCCTGTTCTTTTCTCCACATAGCTGTCAGCTCTTAGGTTCATTCTCCCACATAGTTCCTCCTCCCAATCTGTCTCTATGGATTTCGTGTACACATGATTCATTTTTTCCCTTTCCTTCCGTGTGTGTATTTACTAGAAGAAATAAATCCCTGCTGGTTTGGAGACAGATCTCACTTGCCATGGCTTGGTGCACTATGATGGCTCAGAAACCCCTCTCCCAGTGAACCCTGCAGATAGTGTCACCTCCTGGACACAACAAGCTGTGTTGTCATCTTTTTTACTCCCCAACACCAATCCCTTTTGCTCCTATCTCTTGATTCCTGTCTCCCTCACAAATTTGGTGTCTCCTAAGCGTCTACTTCCCAGTTCTAACTCTTCCTCTTTAGCCTTGGCTCAAACTCCATCTCCTGCTTCCTCTGACAAAAAGATTCTCTCCTGCCACCTCTCTGACTTTGGCCAATATGTACAGAGTGAAGTACAGTCTGTGACCCACAGAGGTAACAGCAAGACCTTATGTGCAGGCCCTGGATGCCTTCCTCTTGTTCCCGGGACTTCCTTTGTCCTTTTCCTCTGCAGGCTCCACCTTCTGTGCAGTGGACTGGTTCTCTATCTCGACCTTCCTGTGCCAGCCTCCACAAAAGCTGAAGCATCCCACTCCAGGTGCAGGGTTCCCCAGCTAAGTTCTCAGGGCAAGCAAACACTCAAGGATGCCATGGTGTTAGGAAATGACTGTTACCATCCACAAGATTCTAAAGCAGAGTTAGGGACCAACTTTTGGAGGACCCAGGAATTAGGGTTATTGTCTGAAAAATTTTGATTTAAATCTTGGTTCTGTCATAGACTGACTATGGAAATTTGGTCAAGTCCCGTGTCCTCCCAGAACCCAGCTGCTCTTCTGGAAGGCAGAAGAAGCAGCATCCACACAGGGGTCTTGGTGGACTAGGCATTGACAAAGGCCATAACAATGATCCCTACCCTGCCAGCACCCCTCCCTTCCTGTTCCAAGGATTCAAGGACAGGTTTTGGTGGTAAACTTTGAGACTCTGGGGGTGGGGAGCAAGCACAGAGAGGCTCATAGCCTCTAATCACTTGGAAATAACTCCTAAAACATGTGGAGTTTGCTTATTGTATTAATTCCATTTTTATGATCCCAGAATCACAGATGCTTGATATTTGTTCCATTATTCTTGATCTCTCTTTCTCTCTGTCTCTCCCTCCTTCCCTTTTTCCCTCCCTCCTTCCCTTTCTCTCTATTTACATGACAAAGATTCTAAATTTTGAACTACACTAATGACATCTACACTATGTAGCTGTTCCATATTCTAGGTATGGCATCGCCATACCATCCCGTCAGAGTCACCATGAATCTCAGTAGTTCCAAAGCAGAAAGTTACAACCACCCCCACCCCTTAGCTTTGGGCGAGGTCTAGTAGACACAGCTGGGTGGAGGCATGAACATCCTAAAAACATCTACAATGCAGGAAGAATTATCAGGCTGTATATGTCAGTTTACTGAGTTTGAGGAGCCTGTTATAGTGGCCTAGTTGAAAGCCAGATGCCTGGTTTCTATCTACCACCATCTTTATTAACAAACTGACCTTGGCATTTGGGGTTACTCGTGTTTTAATCTTTGCAAAGGATACGTACCACTTAGCTAATAAAGCTGTTGTTTTTGAAGCGGTGTTTAGCACAACTCCACCACTTAGTGCCTTGCATGTAACAGCTATGACTCCATGGAGTTCAACACATGGAGTTCAATATTAGGGGCTTAGAAGGTCCAGACTCCACCCAAGTCCTAGGCTGGATGCAGGGCAGTGTTGAGGATCCACCTGTCTCTCTCCCCAAATCCTACCTCTATGTCCCCAGGCCTCTTTCCTCCCACTTATGTGAACATGGGCCTGAAATGACTTGGAACAGCCTTGGTAATTCTAGAAGAGACAAAATACCTGACCCTTGCTAAGCAGTCCTGCAATGACAAAAGCAGGTAACAAGAGTCTCTGTGTGACGTGAGTCTTGCCCAGTGAATGGCCCTGAACCCTCCTAGAGCCAAGAGAGTGACTTAATTCTGAGTGAAGGGTGTGGCTGCCTCAGCCCGTTGGCAGGACATTTTGTGATCCAGCTACTTTTCCAGGTCCCTCAAGCAGGTGCCACCTCCCCTAAGAGCCAGCCTGAGTGAGCTTCTGGCTGCATAGAACTCCAGACAGACACTTCCTGGGCAGCTCAGCCCCCAAGACAGGAAGCTGTGCCAAGAGGAGGGCTAGTGTCCTCTCAGTGGTGACATTTCCACACTGGACGGTGTCCCAGGGAGCCTGCCTTGGGCTGCAAAGCCAGGACACTTGGCATGATCCACGTCCTCACACCCCCTTCAGGATAACAGAGTGTGGAAGGCTGTGCCCCAAGGAAGCCCTTCTATGGCAGAGCTGCCCAGCCTCCAGACCACATGTGAAGGTGACAAGTACGTGCACACACTGATGTACAGCCACCTGACACTTGTTACTGGGGCCCTGGTATGTCTTCAGCTGCACCTTGCTGGGGAGCATGGATATCTTATTGCTAAACCCGGAGCCCACTTCCCATCTCACCCCCCAAACTTATGTGACTTTCAAGCCTGATCACGTGGCTGTAAAGCCTACCTTTCCAAGTTTCCCTGAATCCATAATTCCAAGTTTCAGGAATTCAGAGTTCCCAGGAATCCTCGCCTCTGCCATTCAGACTTCATGATCCTTCTGCATGAAGATGTGTTTTTCTGAAACCACACCTATGCCACTTTTTAGCTCATAGAGCACTAAAAAGCAAACAGCAATAGCAGCAGAACTCTGTCCCACAAACTGGACAAGAACCCTAAAATCACAGATTCAAGGTGCTTGCTCAGAGTACTGTGCCCCTGACATATCCTGAGTGTGGTTCAAAGAGACAGAGCCCTTTTCTGAGAGCCCAACCCTCTTTTTTTTTTCTATTTTGAAAACAAATAGCTCCTCCTCTATGAAGAGGAAATACAAATACTGATCACAATGATCACAGGACAGAGGTTTAGCATCCACAGAAGCTGGCTTGGAAGCCTATTAATAGGTCTAGCAGTGAGAGCCTGGGGGGCCTGGGGAGGGGCATAGGCAGGGGACAGTCCACGAGGAGTCAACTCTTGGAAGCCTGAGGCAGCAAGCCCTTCCATCCTGGGTTTTACTCAGTGCCCCCTGGAGGTACAAGACTTTGTCATCTAGGCCCATGACAAGGAATTGAAATCTCTGGCTTACGTGCAGGGCCAAGTTAAGATTCAACAGAGCGCACCATCAGAATCATCAGAACTGCCTTGAAATAGCAGTCATGCCCTAGGGTGGTGGGTGAGACCACTTCTGAGACCCATCCTCAGCCTGTAACCCCATCAGTGCACGTCACTGTCCTCTGGGTCCATGTGGCACTTCGATTCCTGTCCCGGAAGTTTAGCCCGATGTTATAGGGACACTTTGAATTCTTCAAAGAGTAATTCTCACTTACCTTTTTTTCGTCTTTTCCCCTTCAGGCTCAACCCCTTTTATCACACTAAAGTGCCAATCAATATTGTGAGATAGATGTTACATCTTAGCTTTTTATAACATTACTTGTCCCAGATGGGACACTGTATCTTTAAGGAAATGGACCTCGTCTCCTGCTTCTGAAGGATTAAAACCCTTTAAAGAGACAGAAGAGGCTGTAAACCCCGATCATATTCTTATTCTCTCTTCATTATCCTGTCCACTATCTATCCCTGCTGAGTAAATCTGGTTGTGTGTTTCTCCAAAGTGGTCATAAGAAGAAATTTATTTACTCCGCTTTGCACTGGAGGGGCATTACTGAGCTTCAAGGCTCTCCGAAGTAATAAAGATTTTGCAGTGTGTGCAAAAGGAGCCGAAATTCTGAACTTCTTTCCCCCTCTGAGGTCGTTTGGCCATCCGAAGGGGGAGTCACTTCTCATTTTCTGACAGGGTTTATTTCCGTAAGATTTTCCAATTAGCAGGAAAAGGTCACACTAATGTTGGTGCGGGGTACAGGGAAAGGATCTAGCTATGCAAATACACGCATCCTTGAAAGGACAATATTTAAAAAAAAATAGAGTGGATTTCCTCCATTTCCTAATTTACAAATTACTTAGATAGGTTTATATTCTGTGCCTCTACTCTCTTCTTCTCTGGGGAAGGAAAAGGTGATTGTGGCAGTGTTAGACTGGCTGTCTGCACTAGGGACAAAAGAATCTAAGTTTTCCAAGGGTGGCCGTGGGTGCCCAACAGCAGGTGGGTTGGACACACGGGACAGGAGCTCTTGGCCTGGGATGCAAGACCACAGACCTGGAGTCAGGCTGCCAGAGCAACCACCATGGACATTGCTAATGGCCCCAAGTCCCCAGCCCAGCCACATAGACCGCTCGCATATCATTCAGAAACCACCTTCAGTCTCTCTCTGACACTTCCCCTGCTGCTTTTGTTTCCTGCTCCATGCATTCGAAGCACAAGAACTTTTCTTGGTAATAGGGAGGGCTGGGAGCCGTGTCAGGGAAGACGTACTCTAAAAGCAGCAAGGACAAAAGTCATCAGTGCCCTTGAAGAGGGATCAGGGGACAGCATGGCCTCGGGTTCAAGGCCAGGACTGCTCTTTGTCTCACTAACATGCCACACAGATGTTACAGCTGAGATTTCTGACTGTGCCCAGCTCTGCTGCCTGTTACCACTGTCAGAGACCAGTGTTCGGGAGCTGGCTGGGAAGAAGAGCCTTGGGAAGAAGAGGATCACAGCTCTGTGGTCCTTTCACATTCACTCTTGCACACTCGTGTGTGTCAGTGCAGCTGCAGTCAAAAGGGAAGGTGAGATTCCTCCAGCAAAGCTGCTTCTTGTACAAGGAAGTCCCATGGTGGGCAGGGATAGCAGCAAAAGTGACAGGCTGTCAGGTCCTTGCAGTCCCAACAGTATGTGTCCCAGGCCTTGTGAGTGGCAAGTCCTCTGCCCAGAGCTGGATAAAGGACTTAGACAAGGTCACACATCGCTGCCTGGCTGGGAGTGGACTTAAGTCCAGTATACCTGTCAGCAGTGGCAGCATGGAGCCACACATGCAGTGAGTGTGACCATGTACAAGCTTTACAAAGGGAAGGGATGAAGAAAAGAAGGAAGGAAGGCAGAAAAAGAAGGAGGGAGGGAAGAAGGAAGGAGAGAAGGGAGAAAAAAGGAAGGAAGGAAGGAAGGAAGGAAGAAAGAAAGAAAGAAAGAAAGAAAGAAAGAAAGAAAGAAAGAAAGAAAGGAAAGAAGAGAGAGAGGGAGGAAGGGTGGGAGGAAAAGAACTAGCAGGTGGGATGATTTTCACAACAGGTTTAGTTTTATAAGTACCACTTGCCATTTATTGTTAGGACATAAGGGACAAAATGATACAGAAACATGACACTGGATTATTTGAAAGTCAGAAATGTAGCCTGACATGTTGGCACACCTATTATTCCAGCATCTAGGAGGCAAAACCTGGAAGATTACAAGTTCAAGCCCAGCCTGGGTGATGTAGAAACTTGGTGAAATTCTGTCTCCATATTAAACTTTAAATGCAGTAATGAGGCTATAGGGCAATGTGCAGGACCTGGGTTTGAACCCCAGTAGGGCAAAGAAAAACCCAAAATGCACAAGCAGATCTTGAAGTATGTTCCTGCCACGTGACCATTGTTCACACTCAGTTCCTCATAAGCACCTTGTGACTCTGACTCCAGGGTGACACAACACAGGTGGCTTCAGAAGGTATGAAATGTCTGGCATCATTTAGATCCACTGCAACATTTATTTCTGCCTCAAAGAGTAACACAGAAATGGTCCATCTTCAGCTTAAAACCCCTTTTCCTTCTTCCTTGAAGTTAAGGACTAATGCCTTAGAGGACATCATGGGGATTTCAACATGAAAGAGAAAGCCTTTTTATTTTGCTTTGCCATGAAACAAAGAGTGACCCATTTTTTTCTGTTTTCAGAATATCATTTCTTTTTTATTGTTTCACACATATTCATTACTGCAGCCCATCACTGGCCCTGTTTTTCCTTACAGCAAATTAAGGTAGGAAGGACAATGACAAACAATGAACCTCCAACCCGGAGGAGTCTGGAGAACAGGGAGTTGATTTATGTTTCAGATTCCACTGAAACAAAATTAAATTTCTCAAAGTCAAAATCATTATTCTGGTTTTATCCGGAAGAAATTATTAAGGCAAATCAAAGCAAACAAGTTAATAGTTATTATAGTACCCAAATACCAAAGCAACCTCACACCCCCAAATATGAAGCAGTTAAATTAAATGTGATACACACTCAAAAGGAATCCTGGACAGCCATTAGCAAGTGTGTCAAAGAAATATTTCAGTGCTCTCTTATACTACCCTCATCGCTCCCTCTTTCTGTCTCTCTTGTCATACCATTACTATGGCAAATTCTTATCCCCAGGACATGTTAGGCCAAAGTTAGATGGAAGGGGAAGAGGTACACCCTAGTGACACTGAGCAAAGGGAGAATAAGGTGAGCTATCAACCAGAAGAATAGTGGCCAAGCATTTGGGAAACATAATTGCATTATAATTAGATAAAGTAATGTATCAATGCAATGAGAAAAATCATGACTATCAGTAGCTAAGAGACTACAGGCAACAGGAAAAAATAGTAATGGTCAGTGTGCATGTATTGAACAAATCCTACACACTATGCTTAATTATAAATAGCTTAAATGTGAGCCGATTAAACTGGGGTAGGCCTAAGAATGTTTCTTTTACAAAGCTAAGCAAACTGGGCACACAGATATAAAATAACTTGTCCTGAGCTCCCACTGCAGACTAGTAGTAGAGATGATGTTGTTTGAATGGTAGTCTCCACAAAAGAACAAATTTTTCTGATAATTTTTTTCAAAACATGCGGCTGTCCCTCTCAAAACGTAGCCAAATTTGTAATTCAAACCTAATATCATTAAGAGTGATCCTCTAGCAAAAACATCAGACATGTGTTAAGAATGCAAAACCCCAAGCCCCAGATCAGACATTTATCATGTAAATAAACAGGGGGAGGTGGAACCACAGTTAGGGTCTTAGTAAGTTCCCTGCATGACTCCGATGTAGTCAACTGTGAGTTGGGGACCATTTTGCAATGACGAGAGTCGTCAGGGATTCGTATTACACAGAAGGTTCCAAGGCCTTCCCTGGAGAATTGGCACCACGGATCCTGGATGAGATTTGGGAATATAGATTTTACTCAAGTAATCCCACTTTCCAGGTAGCCTAGAACTGCTCTGACATGTGTAGCTCTAAACAGCACCCTCTTCCGAGTTTGGACAATGAGTACGTGCTTCAGCAGGATCCCCTGAGAGCTGTATGGACAGGACAGCGCGGAAGGAGACACAGCTCTGCAAGTATCAGCGACCCGGCTCCCAGCTCCTTTCCTCACTGGCTGGCCACCAGCTTGGATGAGTTATTTAACTTCGCCAGGCAACCAGTTTTCTCACCTGCAAACTAGAGATAAGGATTCCGCACTCCTGGGCTGTTGCGAGATGCAACCACACATGGCATCCCTCCGAGGAGGTAGTACGTTCAGGGCATGTTCAGCAAGCTCCACCTCCATTTCTCAGGAAATACTGGGGCTCTGGGGCTCTGGGGCTCAGCCCTAGATGGCCTGGTCCAGTCTATGAGCAGCATTCTGCTGAATGCAGAGGCCTCTGTAGTGAGCAGCTCCGAGCATTTCTGTTTTCCAAGGATGTATGACAAGAAGCATCGGCTGACTTCACCTAAGTGGTGTAGTTTTGGGCCCGGTTTTGCTTTTAAGTGCCAGAGTCACGCCCTGATGTCATTTTCTATGTTCCCACACCAAGCTGTCAAGAAAATCAAAGTGGACGGGGGGAGATGAAGGGGAAAACCCACTCACTAAGCCATTTACTAACTTCCAGACTTGTTGCCAAAGACTAGCAAATATGCCAGCCTGTTTGTAGCAGGAGGAATTCTAATAAATAATCCAAAAGAGAGACATAATCCAGGTGACAGTTTAAAGATTATTGATCAAAAGTCAGGAGTTTGACTTTACCACAGAATTTGCATTCATAACATTGCCCTAGGCAGCTCTCTAAACTGAGAAAGGTATCGATGTAGCTGACACAAACAATGTTTCAGAGCAGACAATCTGTTTGCAAGCAAGATGAATAAAGTGCTTCCACCGGCGATTTCAGGGTGCAGTGTATACTTTTCTGACAACTCCACAGAACGCTTTAAGGATGATCTGCATGTGTGTGGGCTTCAATAACGTGATACAGTCACCCATTTCCAAAAATTATATTTTCCACCCATGTGAAGAGGCCCATCACAGCCTAGATCCAGTCAAGCACTAGCACAGGAAGTCCTGGACATGGGCTGTCCACTGCTGTGAGCTAACCATGGAAAGCCAGCAGGGATGGGGACAGAACTGGAACAAACAGACTTGTGGGGAGGTGTTGTTTAGTTTTGGATTTAGGGAGTGTTTGATGATTTAGACTCCATTTAAATTTTTACTACGGTGATGCATTTCTTCACTTGGCAAGGTGAGGTCACCTAGAAGTGGCCAAATGCCATCTCCAGTTCTACACCATGTCCATTTTCCCTAACCAACCTTAAAGTAGTTTTGCCTCCAACACAGTTTTTGAACAGCTGAGGTGAGTGAGTGTCAGGCAGACTTTTTTGTTTTTTTCTTTCTGAAAGTGCCTCATATTGCCAGGACTGGTGAAAAAAAAAAAAAAAAAAAAATACTCGAGGGTCATTTGCATATGCATGGAGGGCAAGTTAATTATAATAATAAATACCTTGGCCCATTTAAGAGGTCTGTATTCTGATGGGGTCACTTATTGACTTTGGGGTTAGAGCCTCTTCCTTACTCTTTTCTCAGCCTTGAGTTTTACTTCTACATGATGGGCTTATAGCAATGCTCACCTCATAGAGCTCTAGGAGGCTTCATGGGGCCAGGAGTGCTACACTCCTTAATTAAGTAGCAGTGTGGAAATTCACCAGGATGTGAATCTCAAAGATACTCCAAGAGCAAAGAGGCCTCTCTCTTGGCTAGGGACATTTTTTTTTTTTTTACATGTGCCTTTTTATTTATTTATTTATTTTATTTATATTTTATTGAAGTACAAATATCAATGAGACAGTTTGAAGATACCTTGACAAGATGGACTTGATAAATTAATACATTGCAAACTGTTTTCATAATGTTTTGGTATTGTAGAAGGTGCATACATTACATTATATTTACTGACATTATTACAGCATATGTCTCTTATCAGTAAATTAAGAGTGTAGCTTTTTACGTATCTTATTTTTCATACCTGAATTACATCAAAGATTCAATAACTAATACTTTCTGCCTTGTTATTTTCGTAGTGGTTGTCCATAGTACTAGAAGCCGACATAATGTCCTGTCCAGCCACCATTAGTGCAAATCTTGCCTCTCATAGAATTATGTAGAAGCACAGCGTTATCTATCCCAACTGTACTGTCCATACACACACATCATGATTCTTCCTTCCTATACCCCTTCCTTTGTTTACATCTGTCAAAGGTGGACACTCCATTGTCATTCAACTAGTTTTGGTGCTTGAACGCGATGAAACAAGCTAACACAGTCCAGCATTCCACAACAATAGTGAGTTATCTGAAGAAGTTGTCCACCATAGCCATTTACAGCTCAACTTATTATTATGGCCCCATGGAGTATACTTCATTTTTATACTTTTCGGCTGGATGGTTAAGACCTAGATAGAGCAGGACCTGTATGCCAACACATGTACTTTTTGTTTCTTCTGAGGTCAGTGAAGTTCCCTCAGGATTTATCTTGTAGTCCTGTACCTTATTCTGTAGATCTTTTGTCTGTGTCATCCATGTGGATAAGTCACAGCCAATGCTTGACCAGTTTGCTTTCTGTGAGAGCCTGACAGAAAGTTTTCTTTCCATGTGACTCTCCCCAGGCACATTATAGAACTTCAGTCTGTTTCCTCTGTGGCTCCATAATCTCCTTGTTCAGAAAATTTGGAGCTCAACTGAGTTTCATGATGTTGCATTACAGGTTCTCCTATGTCCTGAGTTTTTGCTGATTTTGAAAGGCTGGGGCCAAAATGTGGGCTGGCCTTGTGGCTCTTCTATTTCTCCAATTTTGATCTGTGAACTTAGGTTGTTAACCATCCAGAAGAAAAGCTGATTAGTATCCTGCAGTATATGCCATTCATTTTGCCTTATCTGACTCAACTGTTTTCAGTTTTTGTACGTTTCCATTTGTATTTCTTCTTTTCGCTTCTTATACTAGGGAGACTATACAATATTTACACATGTGTGTCTGGTTTATTTCACTTATGAGTATATGCTCAAGTGGCATCCACTTCAATATAAATGCTTCAAGTTTATCATTCTTAATAGCTGAGTAACACTCCATTATATGGAAATACTACATCTTTTTCAACCATTCCTCATGTGATGGACATCTTGGTTGTTTCCAAGTTTTTGTTATCACAAATTGTGCTGCTATAAACATAGGTACACATATATCACTATGATACAATCTTTTCAGTTCCCCTGAGAAAATTCCCAGTAGGGGGATAGCTGGCTTGAATGGGATTTCTAGTCCTACTCTTTTGAGGAGTCTCCACACTGACCTCCACAATGGTTGTACCAGTCTACATTCCCATCAGTGGAGAAGTGTTCCCTTTTCCCCACAACCTCTCCAACTTTTGTTGTTGGTTGATTTCTGCATGTTAGCCATTCTTTCTAGAGTGAGATGGTATCTCAGTGTTCTTTTTGTTTGCATTTCATAGATGACTAGCAATGTGGAGCATTTTTTCATATCTTTATTCACTTCTTTAATTTTGTCCTCTGAAAAGTGTGTATTCATCTCAGATGTCCATTTCTGAATTGGGTCTTTAAATTTGAGGGCCCTAATATATCTTAGTTCTTTATATATTCTAGACAGCACATTATAGAACTTCATTCTCTTTCCTCAATCACACTTTGTGTGATTGCTTATTAGTTAGGATTTTTTCAAAATTTGTGGGTTGTCTTTTCACTCTGTTGACAATTTCTTGTGATGTGCAGAATCTCCTCAAGAAGAGTTGATCCCAGTTGTTGATTCTTTCAAGTGCTTCGCATGCAAATATATGTTTGTTCATGAACTCTTTACCTACTCTATGTCTTCAACAGTTACTCCTACTTTCTCTTCCAGGAGATTGTTTCTGTTTTAATGTTTAGATCTTTAATCCATTTTGAATTTAACAGTGCATGGTGATAGAGCTGGGTCAAGTTTTAGTTTTCAGCATGTAGAAAGCCAGGTTTTCCAGCACCATTTGTTAAAGAGGCTATCTTTCTTCCAGTGAGCTTGTTCAGCCCCTTTGTCGAAGATCAGATGGCTGAGTGTGATTGTAGATGCATCTGTGTCTTCTAAACTATTCCACTGATCCTCAGGTCTATTTTGTTGCCAATACCATGTTGATTTTATCACAGTGGCTTTGTAGTATAATTTCAGGTCAGGAATTGTGATGCCTCCTGCCTTGTCTTCATTGGCCAAGATTGCCTTTGCTATTCTAGGTCGTTTGTGGTTCCAAATAAATTTTAGGAATGATTTCTCTATGTCTGGGAGGTATGTTGGTGGCAGTTTGATAGGGACTGCATTAAATCTGTACAGCAATTTTGGGAGTATGGCCATCTTCACAATGTTGGTTCTTTCTATCCAGGAGCATGGAATAGCTTTCCATTTTCTGAAATCTTCTATAATCTCTTTTCTTAGGGTGTTGTAATTTTCCATGGAAAGATCTTTGGCTTTCTTGGTTAAGTGAATCCCAAGGTATTTCATTTTTTGTGGTGCTATTTAAAAGGTATTGTTTCCCTTTCAGTGTGCTTGTTATCTGTGTAGAGGAATGCTATTGACTTTTGAGTATTGATTTTGTATCCTGCTATGCTACTGAATTTCTGTATCAGTTGTAGTAGTTTCTTGGTGGTATTTTGGGGCCTTCCAAGTAAAGTATCATGTCATCTGAAAATAGTGATAATTTAACTTCTTCTTTATCTATTCTTATTCACTTTATTTATCCCTCTTTTCTAATGGCTGTTGCTAATGATTCCAAGACTATATTGAATAGGAGGGGTGATAGAGGACATCCTTGTCTTGTACCTGACTTAAGAGTAAAAGATTTCAGTTTTTTCCCATTTAGGATTATATTAGCTTTTGGGCTGTCATAGATGGCTTTTATCAAGTTAAGGTAGAGTCCATCTATTCCGATTTTCTGTGGACCTTGAACATGAATGAGTGTTGGACTTTGTCAAAAGCTTTCTCTGCATCAACTGAGATGATCACGTGGTTTTTAGATTTAAGTCTATTAATATAGTGTATTGCATTTATAGATTTTCTAATATTGAGCCATCCTTGCATCCCCCAGGTAGGGATGAATCCTACCTGGTCATGGTGTATGATCTTCTTGATGATTTGCTGTATTCTATTTGCCAGGATTTTGTTGAGTATTTTTGCATCTATGTTCATGAGGGAGATTGGCCTGTAGTTCTCCTTTTTGGTTGCGTCTTTCCCTGGTTTTGGAATCATTATTATACTTGCCTCCAGAAATGATTTTGGGAGGACTGCTTCCTTTTCAATTTCATTGAAGAGTTTGAGCAGTGTAGGGATTATATCTTCTATCAATTTCTTGTGGAATTCAGCTGTGAATCCATCAGGACCTGAACTTTTTTTTGTCGGTAGGCTTTTTATTACGTTTCGTATTTCATTGGGTGTTATTGGCTTATTGAGAGTTGTTACATCTTCTTGGCTCAGTTTTGGTAATTTGTACCTTTCAAGGAATATGTCCATTCCTTCTGTGTCTTCTATTCTGTGAGTATAAAAATTCTCAAAGTAACTATTGATAATCTTCTGGATTTCCACTGAGTCTCTGGTGATTTCACCCTTTTCATTCCTTATTGCACATACTTGAATTTTCTCTTGCCTCTTTTTGATGAAGTTGGCTAGAGGCTTACCAACTTTGTTTAGTTTTTCAAAGAACCAACTTTTTATTTGTGGTTTCTTTGAACTGTTTTCTTCATCTCAATTGAATTGATTTCTGCTCTAATCTTTATGATTTCTTCCTGTCTTTGCACTCTGAGTTTCCTTTGCTCTTCTTTTTCTAGTTGTTAGAGCTGCAACATTAGGGTGCTAATTTGTTCCCATTCTGTTTTCCTAGTATGTGAGTTCATAGCTATGATTTTCCTTCTAAGAACTGCTTTCACTAGCCAGGTGTGGTGGTACATGCCTGTAATCCCAGTACTTGGGAGGCTGAGGCAGGAGGATTGTTGTGAGTTCAAGACCAGCCTGAGCTACAAAGTGAGCTTAAGGCCAACCTGAACTGCATAGTGAGACCCTGTCTCAAAAAGACAAAAAAAAAAAAAAAAAAAAGAACTGCTTTCATCACATCCCATAAATTCCGGTAAGTTGTGCTTGAATTTTCATTGAATTGTAGATATTGTTGAATTTCTTGTTTAATTTCTTCTGCAACCCATTGATTGCTGAGTAGGGTGTTGTTTAGTTTCCATGAATTTAGTGGCTGTTTCTGGTTTCTTTGTCATTTAGTTCCAGTTTCATTGCACTCTTGTCAGATAATATGCATGGGATAATTTCTATTTTGTTGCACATACTTACACATGATCTCTGGACTAGTATGTGGTCTATTTTGGAAAATGACCCGTGTGCAGCTGAAAAAACTGTGTATTCAGCTGTGGTTGGGTGGAACACTCTGTATATGTCCACCAGGTCCATTTATTCCAAGCTCTGGTTCAGTTCTGCTACATCCTTGCTAATTTTTTATCCGGTTGGTCTATCTTTTTGGGATAAGGGTGTGTTAAGGTCTCCTGTTAAGATTGTATTTTTAGACATTAGGTTTTTCATGTCCCTTAAGATTTGTCTTACACAGTTGGGTGCTCCTGTGTTTGGTGCATAGATATTTATGAGTGTTACCTCTTCCTCTTGAATTTTTCCGCTGAACAATATATAGTGGCCTTCTTCGTGTCATTTGATCATTCTTGGTTTGAAGTTGAGACTGTCTGAGAACAGAATTGCTACTCCTGCTTTTTTCTGAGGTGCTGGGGCATGCAGTATTGTTTTCCATCCTTTGACTTTGAGCCTATCAATGTTCTTTTGAGTTAAGTGTGTTTCTTGTATACAGCATATTGTTGGATTTTGTTTCCTAATCCACTGTGCCAGTCTATTTCTCTTAATTGTAGAATTGAGTCCTTTTACATTGATGGCTATAACTGAAATGTGCTGACTTATGTTTTGCATGATATGTACCTGGTGTTGTTTACTCCTTTGTATCCTGTGTTTAATTGTCTGTCCTGTTTAGTGTGTTCTTTCCATTCTCATTCATGGAGTTCTGGTCATTGTGGTCTCTCTCTAGAACATCTTTCAGCAGCCTGTGAAGGGATGGCTTTGTCATCATGAAATTCTTTAGTTGTTCTTTGTCGTGGAAGTATTTCACTTCTCCATCAAATTTGAAAGAGAGTTTTGCAGGGTATAATAGTCTGGGCTGGAATTTGTTTTCATGTAGGACTTGAAGAACTCTGCTCCATGCTCTCCTTGCCTTCATTGTTTGTGTACAGAAGTCGGCTGTAATTCTGATGGGTTTTCCTTTGAATGTGATCTGCTTCTTCTCTCTAGCAGCTTTTAGTATATTATTTTTGTGTTGGATTTCTGGGATCTTAACTATTACATATCTTGGTGTGTTTTTACTTGGGCTAAAGTTATTTGGTGTTCTGTATACTTCGGTGACCTGAATGTTGGATTGTTTCCTCATATTTGGGAAGTTTTCTGTGGTTTCTTCTCCCCAATTTTTTTTTATGTCATTTATATTGACTCCTTCATTCTCGTTGATACAAATTATTCTCACATTGTTCTTCCTGGCGTCATTTTGCAGGTGATAGATTATTTTTTCCTGCATTCTTGTTGTTTTTAAGAGATCCTTTCTCATCTTTTCACTAGCAACACCGGCATCTTCAACATCTGAAACTCTATCTTCGCTTTCACTCAAACGGTTTTGTAGACTCGTAATTCATATTTTTAGTTCTTCTATATCTCTTTGACTCCATTTCTTGCATTCTGTTACTTTTCTGTATTGCTCATTCAAGGAATCCATCATATTTCTGATCTCTTCAATTTTTTAGCCATGTCTTCTTTAGAGGTAGTTATTAATTCTTTTTCTGCAGTGTTTCTTCCAAGTTGGGTTTCCTCTGTATATTTCCGGACTTGTTTCTGTATTTCAGATGCTATGATTTCAAAGAATTCTTATTTTTCAAATTATTCTTTTTTGATTTCAGAAATTATTTCTGCTTTGAGTTTCTCATGACCTGTCTGCTGTTGTGTCTTTGTTTCAGATGCTGTTAATTCATACGTTTCAGCCGGAATAGTGCTCTCTGCACTTGTTCTGGGTGAGCATAGTTTTTCCACCCAATGTTTCTGGAATTGATTCTGTATTTCAGATACTATGTATTCAGATATTTCTTTTTTAATTTGGGGAATTACTTCTCGTTTTATTTCCTCTATACCTTTCTCCTGTTATTCCTTTGCTGCTGTATCTGTTAATTCATTAATTACATCTGAGCTAGTGTCCTGTGCCCTTACTGGTGGACTTGAGGCCTGGGATTGCATTTTTTGCCCTTGTCTTTGTCATTTTGTATAGCACTGACCTTTGACCTTTGGTGTAGCGCTTTGGTGCAGCTATAACCTTAGCTTGTTATGAGATTCAGGTGCCAGTCTATTAAGTTTGAGATTATCCAGGTATGCCTATCCTGGATCTAGCTGTTGTGTTCACTTCCTTTTTGCTGCAGCTCCTGTGGTTCCCCTCTGTTGGGTCCCTGTTCAGGCAAGCACAAACCGAACTGGGATACAGAGAACATAATGAAAATTCCCACTGCCTTCGCTGGCTTTGGGGTGAGGATACTGAAAATTGCTGGGGTCAGCCCTCCTGCTTCAGGCAGGTCACTCTCTAGGTGGGCGGGCCTGGGCTTTGGTGGGTCTGCTGGGCTCACAAAAGGATAATGAATGATCTTATTCACCTGGCAGGCTGTACTGGGTCAGCCAGCCTGTGCTGGGTCCAGGTCTACAGACCGGAACCCGAGAAAGCTGGGAAAGGTCCCTCCGGCGCAGCGGGCCTGGAGCCCTCCCTCACAGGCTGGGCTGTGCTGGGTTTTGGGTGGTGGGGTAGGACCGAGAATCACTGAGAAATATCCCTCCAGTGTGGCAGGCTTGGAGTTCTCACTCCAGGCCAACCTGCACTGCGTCTGTGGCTGTGGGGTGGTACCGGCAATCTCTGGGAAATGTTTTTCTGGCTCGGCAGGCCTGGCGCTCTCACCAGCTGAGCTGCGCTGGGTCTCGGGCCTGTGGGGGGGGGGGCGACATGGAATCCCTGGGAAATGGCTCTCCGGCACGGTGGGCCTGGAGTTCTGCACTCACTCATCTTTGATGACCAGGGAGTCGGGGAAATTCCTACTTGCTCAGCGAGCTTTAGGGCAGGGGATCGTGGGGAGGTGCTGGTGAGTGGTCCTGAGGTTTCAGGCCGGTCATTGGCTTGGAGGGCTTGGGGTGGGGATCCGGGTAGCACGTGTGGGAAGAAGTCAAAGGCTCTCCCTCAGACTCACCACACACTCACCAATCTGGGAAGCCTTGTGAGTCATACAAATTCCCACTCACTGGGAGAGCTTGGGGCGGGATCCAGGAGGCTGCTGGAGTCAGCCGCTGTCTCAGGCTTGTCTCTGGGGCTGGGAAGGAGTGGGCAGGATTGAGGAGGCTGCTGGAGTCCGCTGCGCTCTCAGGCAGGTCTCTGGGGGTGGGCGGGCGCGCGCGGGATCTGGCTACCGGCATTTTCAAGGCATGTTTAGCATAGAAGACAGTAGAGCCCTCCATGAGGACCAGGGGTTCCCAGCCAGAGAGAAGCAGATCAGGACGCTGGTGTGCTGCTACTGCTCCCTGGGTACCCGTGAGCAAGTCCTTTAACTTGCTTAGCTTCAATGTTATATCCACCCCATCTAAATCCAATCATGATCCTCTCAGCAGTTTGGACACTGCCAGAGAAAACTATAGAAGTCACCTGAATGGAAAGTCTTGATGGAAGACAATCATGAGCTTTGTCGTACAAGTAGCTATTCTTGGAAGTGCCTTAGGAGTAGTAGCAGTTTAGCAATCACGTGACATACAACCTTCTACTATACACAGAAATAACATCCATCTGTGCTAGCAAGATAGCTCAGTGGACTAAGTGCCTACTTTGCCAAGCATCAGGACCAGGGTTTGATTCCCAGTTCCTTGTGCCACACCAACCCCTCCCCTGGGGCATGCTAAGCCTGCAACAGAGTCCAGACATGGTGCAGCACATTTGTAATCCCAGCACTGGGGAGCCTGAAAACAGGAGGATCATCACTGGGAGTCTGAATTGCATGGCGCAACACTGTACCAGATACATAAATTTTAAAAAAGAAAGAAATAACATTCCTCTTCTGCCATTTCTGTAGCACCCCATCTCTTAAAGCTCTGTTGGATTGTGGTGTCGAGTTCAAGCACCTAAGTTAGTTGAATGTCAATGGAGTGCCCACTTTTGACAGGTGTAGACAAAGGAAGGGTTGTAGAAAGAAAAAATCAGGATGTGTGTGTATAGACAGTACAGTTGGGACAGATAACGCTGTGCTTCTACATAATTCTATGAGAGGCAAGATCTGCACTAATGGTGGTTGGACAGGATATTATGTTGGCTTTTAGTACTATGGTCATCCACTAGGTAAATAATTATTGAATTTTTGATATAATTCAGATATAAAAAAATAAGATAAAGCCGGGCGTGGTGGCACATGCTTGTAATCCCAGCACTCAGGAGGCTGAGGCAGGAGGATTGTTGTGAGTTCGAGACCAGCCTGAGCTACAAAGTGAGCTTAAAGCCAGCCTGAACTGTATAGCGAGACCCTGTCTCAAAAAGACAAAAAA